>CM075503.1:24172500-24417500 GCA_037950675.1 Hypophthalmichthys molitrix
AATATTACCCATAATCACAGAGATAAAGATTTACCAATCAGAGGATCGTAGCAAACATTGCCTTTAAGTCAATAGTTACTTGTTACTAATTTTGTACAGTTATTGATTTATTTATTTATTTTTTAATTGTCATTCACATTGCTACATGGAAGTGTAGTATGTAGTAGTCTTGTACCCTTTTTCTTGATTTCTTTTTTTAATACTTTTTGTTTTGAATCATAGTTTGTAATGCTGTAATGATTGTGGTGGTTGGCTTGGTTCAGCACTTTTTATTGAAGAACATTTTTAATCCGTCAGGAGAAAATGAATAGGAAATACACTTCCAGAATCAAGGCGGTGGACGATCACTGTTGCGCTCTGTAGGCATATCAGACTTGGCATGTAATATGGTAAAAAAATTTCTTATTTTTCTTTTTACAGAGGAGAGCAACACACACTTCACCACCACCAGATCAACCCTTCCCTCAGGTATTTTCATATACTTTCATATACAGTTATGATTTTTCTAATGAAAAATCATAACTGTGGCTTAGAACTCTACTGAAGAACTTTTTTTGAAACATTTTTTGGGGGGTTAAAAATATGCCACTGAAAAGGTGGACGGTCACTGTTGTGCTCTGTATGCATATCAGAGTTGATATGTAAAATGGTAAAAAAAAAATCTATTTTTGAATTTTTTTTTCCCCCTTTCCAGAAGAGAGCACCACACACAGGACCACCATCGCATCAAGCCTTCCCTCAGGTATTTTTGAAACAATTTTTGGGGGTAAAAAATGGCCACTTAAAAGGTGGACGGTCACTGTTGTGCTCTGTATGCATATGAAAGTTGATATGTAAAATGGTAAAACAAAAATCTAGTTTTGAATGTTTTTTTTCCCCCTTTCCAGAAGAGAGCACCACACACATGACCACCATTGCATCAAGCCTTCCATCAGGTATTTTTGAAACAATTTTTGGGGGGTGAAAAAAGGCCACTGAAAAGGTGGACGGCCACTGTTGTGCTCTGTATGCATATCAGATTTGATATGTAAAATGGGGAAAAAAAAATGATTTTGAATGTTTTTTCCCCCTTTCCAGAAGAGAGCACCACACACATGACCACCATTGCATCAAGCCTTCCCTCAGGTATTTTTCAAACAATATTTTGTGGAAAAAAAATGGCCATTTCACTGTTGTGCTCTTTATGCATATCAGATTTGATATGTAAAATGGCAAAAAAGAAATCTGTTTTTAAATGTTTTCTTTTTTTTTTTTTTCCCTTTCCAGAAGAGAGCACCACAGTCATGACCACCATTGCATCAAGCCTTCCCTCAGGTATTTTTTAAACAATTTTTGGGGGTAAAAAATGGCTACTTAAAAGGTGGACGGTCACTGTTGTGCTCTGTGTGCATATCAGAGTTGATATGTTAATTGGTAAGAAATCTGTTTTTGAATGTTTTTTTTTTTTCGTTTCCAGAAGAGAGCACCACACACATGACCACCATCGCGTCAAGCCTTCCCTCAGGTATTTTTGAAACAGTTTTTGGGGGGTGAAAAATGGCCACTTAAAAGGTGGATGGTCACTGTTGTGCTCTGTATGCATATCAGAGTTGACATGTAAAATAGCAATAAAAAATTCTGTTTTTGAATTTTTTTTTTTTCCTTTTCCAGAAGAGAGCACCACACACATGACCACCATTGCATCAAGCCTTCCCTCAGGTATTTTTGAAACAATTATTGAGAGGAAACGGCCACTTAAAAGGTGGACGGTCACTGTTGTGCTCTGTATGCTTATCAGAGTTGATATGTAAAATGGTAAAAAAAATCTATTTTTTAATTTTTTTTCCTCCTTTCCAGAAGAGAGCACCACAGTCATGACCACCATCGCATCAAGCCTTCCCTCAGGTATTTTTCAAACAATTTTTGGGGGTAAAAATGGCCACTTAAAAGGTGGACGGTCACTGTTGTGCTCTGTATGCATATGAAAGTTGATATGTAAAATGGTAAAAAAAAAATCTAGTTTTGAATGTTTTTTTCCCCCTTTCCAGAAGAGAGCACCACACACGTGACCACCATCGCATCAAGCCTTCCATCAGGTATTTTTGAAACAATTTTTTGTGGAAAAAAAATGGCCACTTCACTGTTGTGCTCTGTATGCATATCAGATTTGATATGTAAAATGGCAAAAAAGAAATCTGTTTTTAAATGTTTTCTTTTTTTTTCCCCTTTTCAGAAGAGAGCACTACACACGTGACCACCATCGCATCAAGCCTTCCATCAGGTATTTTTGAAACAATTATTGAGAGGAAATGGCCACTTAAAAGGTAGACGGCCACTGTTGTGCTCTGTATGCATATCAGATTTGATATGTAAAATGGTAAAAAAAATCTGATTTTGAATGTTTTTTTTCCCCTTTCCAGAAGAGAGCACCACACACATGACCACCATCGCATCAAGCCTTCCATCAGGTATTTTTGAAACAATATTTTGTGGAAAAAAAATGGCCACTTCACTGTTGTGCTCTTTATGCATATCAGATTTGATATGTAAAATGGCAAAAAAGAAATCTGTTTTTAAATGTTTTCTTTTTTTTTTTCCCCTTTCCAGAAGAGAGCACCACACACATGACCACCATCGCATCAAGCCTTCCATCAGGTATTTTTGAAACATTTTTTGGGGGGTGAAAAATGGCCACTTAAAAGGTGGATGGTCACTGTTGTGCTCTGTATGCATATCAGAGTTGACATGTAAAATAGCAATAAAAAATTCTGTTTTTGAATTTTTTTTTTTCCTTTTCCAGAAGAGAGCACCACACACATGACCACCATTGCATCAAGCCTTCCCTCAGGTATTTTTGAAACAATTATTGAGAGGAAACGGCCACTTAAAAGGTGGACGGTCACTGTTGTGCTCTGTATGCATGTCAGAGTTGATATGTAAAATGGTAAAAAAAATCCATTTTTGAATTTTTTTTTCCTCCTTTCCAGAAGAGAGCACCACAGTCATGACCACCATCGCATCAAGCCTTCCCTCAGGTATTTTTAAAACATTTTTTGGGGGGTGGAAAATGGCCACTGAAAAGGTGGACGGTCACTGTTGTGCTCTGTATGCATATGAAAGTTGATATGTAAAATGGTAAAAAAATCTGTTTTTATTTATTTATTTTTTCCTTTCCAGAAGAGAGCACCACACACATGACCACCATCGCATCAAGCCTTCCCTCAGGTATTTTTGAAACAATTTTTGGGGGTAAAAAATGGCCACTTAAAAGGTGGACGGTCACTGTTGTGTTCTGTATGCATATGAAAGTTGATATGTAAAATGGTAAAACAAAAATCTAGTTTTGAATGTTTTTTTTCCCCCTTTCCAGAAGAGAGCACCACACACATGACCACCATCGCATCAAGCCTTCCCTCAGGTATTTTTGAAACAATATTTTGTGGAAAAAAAATGGCCACTTCACTGTTGTGCTCTTTATGCATATCAGATTTGATATGTAAAATGGCAAAAAAGAAATCTGTTTTTAAATGTTTTCTTCTTTTTTTTTTCCCTTTCCAGAAGAGAGCACCACAGTCATGACCACCATCGCATCAAGCCTTCCATCAGGTATTTTTTAAACAATTTTTGGGGGTAAAAAATGGCTACTTAAAAGGTGGACGGTCACTGTTGTGCTCTGTGTGCATATCAGAGTTGATATGTTAATTGGTAAGAAATCTGTTTTTGAATGTTTTTTTTTTTTTCGTTTCCAGAAGAGAGCACCACACACATGACCACCATCGCATCAAGCCTTCCCTCAGGTATTTTTGAAACAGTTTTTGGGGGGTGAAAAATGGCCACTTAAAAGGTGGATGGTCACTGTTGTGCTCTGTATGCATATCAGAGTTGACATGTAAAATAGCAATAAAAAATTCTGTTTTTGAATTTTTTTTTTTTCCTTTTCCAGAAGAGAGCACCACACACATGACCACCATTGCATCAAGCCTTCCCTCAGGTATTTTTGAAACAATTATTGAGAGGAAACGGCCACTTAAAAGGTGGACGGTCACTGTTGTGCTCTGTATGCATATCAGAGTTGATATGTAAAATGGTAAAAAAAATCCATTTTTGAATTTTTTTTTCCTCCTTTCCAGAAGAGAGCACCACACACATGACCACCATCGCATCAAGCCTTCCCTCAGGTATTTTTGAAACATTTTTTGGGGGGTGAAAAATGGCCACTGAAAAGGTGGACGGCCACTGTTGTGCTCTGTATGCATATGAAAGTTGATATGTAAAATGGTAAAAAAATCTGTTTTTATTTATTTATTTTTTCCTTTCCAGAAGAGAGCACCACACACATGACCACCATCGCATCAAGCCTTCCATCAGGTATTTTTGAAACAAGTTTTTGTGGAAAAAAAATGGCCACTTAAAAGGTGGACAGTCACTGTTGTGCTCTGTATGCATATCAGAGTTGACATGTAAAATAGCAATAAAAAATTCTGTTTTTGAATGGGTTTTTTTTTCCCTTTCTAGAAGAGAGCACCACACACATGACCACCATTGCATCAAGCCTTCCCTCAGGTACTTTTGAAACAATTTTTGGGGGGTTAAAAATATGCCACTGAAAAGGTGGACAGTCACTGTTGCTCTCTGTATGCACATAAAAGTTGATATGTAAAATGGCACAAAAAAATATCTATTTTTGAATGTTTTTTCCCCCCTTTCCAGAAGAGAGCACCACACACATGACCACCATCGCATCAAGCCTTCCCTCAGGTATTTTTCAAACAATTATTGAGAGGAAACGGCCACTTAAAAGGTGGACGGTCACTGTTGTGCTCTGTATGCTTATCAGAGTTGATATGTAAAATGGTAAAAAAAATCTATTTTTTAATTTTTTTTCCTCCTTTCCAGAAGAGAGCACCACAGTCATGACCACCATCGCATCAAGCCTTCCCTCAGGTATTTTTCAAACAATTTTTGGGGGTAAAAATGGCCACTTAAAAGGTGGACGGTCACTGTTGTGCTCTGTATGCATATGAAAGTTGATATGTAAAATGGTAAAAAAAAAATCTAGTTTTGAATGTTTTTTTCCCCCTTTCCAGAAGAGAGCACCACACACGTGACCACCATCGCATCAAGCCTTCCATCAGGTATTTTTGAAACAATTTTTTGTGGAAAAAAAATGGCCACTTCACTGTTGTGCTCTGTATGCATATCAGATTTGATATGTAAAATGGCAAAAAAGAAATCTGTTTTTAAATGTTTTCTTTTTTTTTCCCCTTTTCAGAAGAGAGCACTACACACGTGACCACCATCGCATCAAGCCTTCCATCAGGTATTTTTGAAACAATTATTGAGAGGAAATGGCCACTTAAAAGGTAGACGGCCACTGTTGTGCTCTGTATGCATATCAGATTTGATATGTAAAATGGTAAAAAAAATCTGATTTTGAATGTTTTTTTTCCCCTTTCCAGAAGAGAGCACCACACACATGACCACCATCGCATCAAGCCTTCCATCAGGTATTTTTGAAACAATATTTTGTGGAAAAAAAATGGCCACTTCACTGTTGTGCTCTTTATGCATATCAGATTTGATATGTAAAATGGCAAAAAAGAAATCTGTTTTTAAATGTTTTCTTTTTTTTTTTCCCCTTTCCAGAAGAGAGCACCACACACATGACCACCATCGCATCAAGCCTTCCATCAGGTATTTTTGAAACATTTTTTGGGGGGTGAAAAATGGCCACTTAAAAGGTGGATGGTCACTGTTGTGCTCTGTATGCATATCAGAGTTGACATGTAAAATAGCAATAAAAAATTCTGTTTTTGAATTTTTTTTTTTCCTTTTCCAGAAGAGAGCACCACACACATGACCACCATTGCATCAAGCCTTCCCTCAGGTATTTTTGAAACAATTATTGAGAGGAAACGGCCACTTAAAAGGTGGACGGTCACTGTTGTGCTCTGTATGCATGTCAGAGTTGATATGTAAAATGGTAAAAAAAATCCATTTTTGAATTTTTTTTTCCTCCTTTCCAGAAGAGAGCACCACAGTCATGACCACCATCGCATCAAGCCTTCCCTCAGGTATTTTTAAAACATTTTTTGGGGGGTGGAAAATGGCCACTGAAAAGGTGGACGGTCACTGTTGTGCTCTGTATGCATATGAAAGTTGATATGTAAAATGGTAAAAAAATCTGTTTTTATTTATTTATTTTTTCCTTTCCAGAAGAGAGCACCACACACATGACCACCATCGCATCAAGCCTTCCCTCAGGTATTTTTGAAACAATTTTTGGGGGTAAAAAATGGCCACTTAAAAGGTGGACGGTCACTGTTGTGTTCTGTATGCATATGAAAGTTGATATGTAAAATGGTAAAACAAAAATCTAGTTTTGAATGTTTTTTTTCCCCCTTTCCAGAAGAGAGCACCACACACATGACCACCATCGCATCAAGCCTTCCCTCAGGTATTTTTGAAACAATATTTTGTGGAAAAAAAATGGCCACTTCACTGTTGTGCTCTTTATGCATATCAGATTTGATATGTAAAATGGCAAAAAAGAAATCTGTTTTTAAATGTTTTCTTCTTTTTTTTTTCCCTTTCCAGAAGAGAGCACCACAGTCATGACCACCATCGCATCAAGCCTTCCATCAGGTATTTTTTAAACAATTTTTGGGGGTAAAAAATGGCTACTTAAAAGGTGGACGGTCACTGTTGTGCTCTGTGTGCATATCAGAGTTGATATGTTAATTGGTAAGAAATCTGTTTTTGAATGTTTTTTTTTTTTCGTTTCCAGAAGAGAGCACCACACACATGACCACCATCGCATCAAGCCTTCCCTCAGGTATTTTTGAAACATTTTTTGGGGGGTGAAAAATGGCCACTTAAAAGGTGGATGGTCACTGTTGTGCTCTGTATGCATATCAGAGTTGACATGTAAAATAGCAATAAAAAATTCTGTTTTTGAATTTTTTTTTTTCCTTTTCCAGAAGAGAGCACCACACACATGACCACCATTGCATCAAGCCTTCCCTCAGGTATTTTTCAAACAATTATTGAGAGGAAACGGCCACTTAAAAGGTGGACGGTCACTGTTGTGCTCTGTATGCTTATCAGAGTTGATATGTAAAATGGTAAAAAAAATCTATTTTTTAATTTTTTTTCCTCCTTTCCAGAAGAGAGCACCACAGTCATGACCACCATCGCATCAAGCCTTCCCTCAGGTATTTTTCAAACAATTTTTGGGGGTAAAAAATGGCTACTTAAAAGGTGGACGGTCACTGTTGTGCTCTGTGTGCATATCAGAGTTGATATGTTAATTGGTAAGAAATCTGTTTTTGAATGTTTTTTTTTTTTCGTTTCCAGAAGAGAGCACCACACACATGACCACCATCGCATCAAGCCTTCCCTCAGGTATTTTTGAAACATTTTTTGGGGGGTGAAAAATGGCCACTTAAAAGGTGGATGGTCACTGTTGTGCTCTGTATGCATATCAGAGTTGACATGTAAAATAGCAATAAAAAATTCTGTTTTTGAATTTTTTTTTTTCCTTTTCCAGAAGAGAGCACCACACACATGACCACCATCGCATCAAGCCTTCCCTCAGGTATTTTTGAAACATTTTTTGGGGGGTGAAAAATGGCCACTGAAAAGGTGGACGGCCACTGTTGTGCTCTGTATGCATATGAAAGTTGATATGTAAAATGGTAAAAAAATCTGTTTTTATTTATTTATTTTTTCCTTTCCAGAAGAGAGCACCACACACATGATCACCATCGCATCAAGCCTTCCATCAGGTATTTTTGAAACAAGTTTTTGTGGAAAAAAATGGCCACTTAAAAGGTGGACGGTCACTGTTGTGCTCTGTATGCATATCAGAGTTGACATGTAAAATAGCAATAAAAAATTCTGTTTTTGAATGGGTTTTTTTTTCTCTTTCCAGAAGAGAGCACCACACACATGACCACCATTGCATCAAGCCTTCCCTCAGGTATTTTTGAAACAATTTTTGGGGGGTTAAAAATATGCCACTGAAAAGGTGGACAGTCACTGTTGCTCTCTGTATGCACATAAAAGTTGATATGTAAAATGGCACAAAAAAATATCTATTTTTGAATGTTTTTTTCCCCCTTTCCAGAAGAGAGCACCACACACATGACCACCATCGCATCAAGCCTTCCCTCAGGTATTTTTCAAACAATTATTGAGAGGAAACGGCCACTTAAAAGGTGGACGGTCACTGTTGTGCTCTGTATGCTTATCAGAGTTGATATGTAAAATGGTAAAAAAAATCTATTTTTTAATTTTTTTTCCTCCTTTCCAGAAGAGAGCACCACAGTCATGACCACCATTGCATCAAGCCTTCCCTCAGGTATTTTTCAAACAATTTTTGGGGGTAAAAATGGCCACTTAAAAGGTGGACGGTCACTGTTGTGCTCTGTATGCATATGAAAGTTGATATGTAAAATGGTAAAAAAAAAATCTAGTTTTGAATGTTTTTTTCCCCCTTTCCAGAAGAGAGCACCACACACATGACCACCATTGCATCAAGCCTTCCATCAGGTATTTTTGAAACAATATTTTGTGGAAAAAAAATGGCCACTTCACTGTTGTGCTCTTTATGCATATCAGATTTGATATGTAAAATGGCAAAAAAGAAATCTGTTTTTAAATGTTTTCTTTTTTTTTTTCCCTTTCCAGAAGAGAGCACCACACACATGACCACGATCGCATCAAGCCTTCCCTCAGGTATTTTTCAAACAATTATTGAGAGGAAATGGCCACTTAAAAGGTGGACGGTCACTGTTGTGCTCTGTATGCTTATCAGAGTTGATATGTAAAATGGTAAAAAAAATCTATTTTTTAATTTTTTTTCCTCCTTTCCAGAAGAGAGCACCACAGTCATGACCACCATCGCATCAAGCCTTCCCTCAGGTATTTTTCAAACAATTTTTGGGGGTAAAAAATGGCTACTTAAAAGGTGGATGGTCACTGTTGTGCTCTGTGTGCATATCAGATTTGATATGTTAATTGGTAAGAAATCTGTTTTTGAATGTTTTTTTTTTTTCGTTTCCAGAAGAGAGCACCACACACATGACCACCATCGCATCAAGCCTTCCCTCAGGTATTTTTGAAACATTTTTTGGGGGGTGAAAAATGGCCACTTAAAAGGTGGATGGTCACTGTTGTGCTCTGTATGCATATCAGAGTTGACATGTAAAATAGCAATAAAAAATTCTGTTTTTGAATTTTTTTTTTTCCTTTTCCAGAAGAGAGCACCACACACATGACCACCATTGCATCAAGCCTTCCCTCAGGTATTTTTGAAACAATTATTGAGAGGAAACGGCCACTTAAAAGGTGGACGGTCACTGTTGTGCTCTGTATGAATATCAGAGTTGATATGTAAAATGGTAAAAAAAAATCTATTTTTTAATTTTTTTTCCTCCTTTCCAGAAGAGAGCACCACAGTCATGACCACCATCGCATCAAGCCTTCCCTCAGGTATTTTTCAAACAATTTTTGGAGGTAAAAATGGCCACTTAAAAGGTGGACGGTCACTGTTGTGCTCTGTATGCATATGAAAGTTGATATGTAAAATGGTAAAAAAAAAATCTTGTTTTGAATGTTTTTTTCCCCCTTTCCAGAAGAGAGCACCACACACGTGACCACCATCGCATCAAGCCTTCCATCAGGTATTTCTGAAACAATTTTTTGTGGAAAAAAAATGGCCACTTCACTGTTGTGCTCTGTATGCATATCAGATTTGATATGTAAAATGGCAAAAAAGAAATCTGTTTTTAAATGTTTTCTTTTTTTTTCCCCTTTTCAGAAGAGAGCACCACACACGTGACCACCATCGCATCAAGCCTTCCATCAGGTATTTTTGAAACAATTATTGAGAGGAAATGGCCACTTAAAAGGTGGACGGCCACTGTTGTGCTCTGTATGCATATCAGATTTGATATGTAAAATGGGAAAAAAAATCTGATTTTGAATGTTTTTTTTCCCCTTTCCAGAAGAGAGCACCACACACATGACCACCATCGCATCAAGCCTTCCATCAGGTATTTTTGAAACATTTTTTGGGGGCTGAAAAATGGCCACTTAAAAGGTGGATGGTCACTGTTGTGCTCTGTATGCATATCAGAGTTGACATGTAAAATAGCAATAAAAAATTCTGTTTTTGAATTTTTTTTTTTCCTTTTCCAGAAGAGAGCACCACACACATGACCACCATTGCATCAAGCCTTCCCTCAGGTATTTTTGAAACAATTATTGAGAGGAAACGGCCACTTAAAAGGTGGACGGTCACTGTTGTGCTCTGTATGCATATCAGAGTTGATATGTAAAATGGTAAAAAAAATCCATTTTTGAATTTTTTTTTTCCTCCTTTCCAGAAGAGAGCACCACAGTCATGACCACCATCGCATCAAGCCTTCCCTCAGGTATTTTTAAAACATTTTTTGGGGGGTGGAAAATGGCCACTGAAAAGGTGGACGGTCACTGTTGTGCTCTGTATGCATATGAAAGTTGATATGTAAAATGGTAAAAAAATCTGTTTTTATTTATTTATTTTTTCCTTTCCAGAAGAGAGCACCACACACATGACCACCATCGCATCAAGCCTTCCCTCAGGTATTTTTGAAACAATTTTTGGGGGTAAAAAATGGCCACTTAAAAGGTGGACGGTCACTGTTGTGTTCTGTATGCATATGAAAGTTGATATGTAAAATGGTAAAACAAAAATCTAGTTTTGAATGTTTTTTTTCCCCCTTTCCAGAAGAGAGCACCACACACATGACCACCATCGCATCAAGCCTTCCCTCAGGTATTTTTGAAACAATATTTTGTGGAAAAAAAATGGCCACTTCACTGTTGTGCTCTTTATGCATATCAGATTTGATATGTAAAATGGCAAAAAAGAAATCTGTTTTTAAATGTTTTCTTCTTTTTTTTTTCCCTTTCCAGAAGAGAGCACCACAGTCATGACCACCATCGCATCAAGCCTTCCATCAGGTATTTTTTAAACAATTTTTGGGGGTAAAAAATGGCTACTTAAAAGGTGGACGGTCACTGTTGTGCTCTGTGTGCATATCAGAGTTGATATGTTAATTGGTAAGAAATCTGTTTTTGAATGTTTTTTTTTTTTCGTTTCCAGAAGAGAGCACCACACACATGACCACCATCGCATCAAGCCTTCCCTCAGGTATTTTTGAAACATTTTTTGGGGGGTGAAAAATGGCCACTTAAAAGGTGGATGGTCACTGTTGTGCTCTGTATGCATATCAGAGTTGACATGTAAAATAGCAATAAAAAATTCTGTTTTTGAATTTTTTTTTTTCCTTTTCCAGAAGAGAGCACCACACACATGACCACCATTGCATCAAGCCTTCCCTCAGGTATTTTTGAAACAATTATTGAGAGGAAACGGCCACTTAAAAGGTGGACGGTCACTGTTGTGCTCTGTATGAATATCAGAGTTGATATGTAAAATGGTAAAAAAAATCTATTTTTTAATTTTTTTTCCTCCTTTCCAGAAGAGAGCACCACAGTCATGACCACCATCGCATCAAGCCTTCCCTCAGGTATTTTTCAAACAATTTTTGGGGGTAAAAATGGCCACTTAAAAGGTGGACGGTCACTGTTGTGCTCTGTATGCATATGAAAGTTGATATGTAAAATGGTAAAAAAAAAATCTAGTTTTGAATGTTTTTTTCCCCCTTTCCAGAAGAGAGCACCACACACGTGACCACCATCGCATCAAGCCTTCCATCAGGTATTTCTGAAACAATTTTTTGTGGAAAAAAAATGGCCACTTCACTGTTGTGCTCTGTATGCATATCAGATTTGATATGTAAAATGGCAAAAAAGAAATCTGTTTTTAAATGTTTTCTTTTTTTTTCCCCTTTTCAGAAGAGAGCACCACACACATGACCACCATCGCATCAAGCCTTCCATCAGGTATTTTTGAAACAATTATTGAGAGGAAATGGCCACTTAAAAGGTGGACGGCCACTGTTGTGCTCTGTATGCATATCAGATTTGATATGTTAATTGGTAAGAAATCTGTTTTTGAATGTTTTTTTTTTTTCGTTTCCAGAAGAGAGTACCACACACATGACCACCATCGCATCAAGCCTTCCCTCAGGTATTTTTGAAACATTTTTTGGGGGGTGAAAAATGGCCACTTAAAAGGTGGACGGTCACTGTTGTGCTCTGTGTGCATATCAGAGTTGATATGTAAAATGGTAAAAAAATCTGTTTTTATTTTTGTTTTTTTTCCCCTTTCCAGAAGAGAGCACCACACACATGACCACCATCGCATCAAGCCTTCCCTCAGGTATTTTTCAAACAATTTCATGGGGGAAAAAATGGCCACTTAAAAGGTGGCCGGTCACAGTTGTGCTCTTTATGCACAAAAAAGTTGATATATAAAATGGTAGAAAAAATCTATTTTTGAATGTTTTTTTCCCCTTTCCAGAAGAGAGCACCACACACGTGACCACCATCGCATCAAGCCTTCCATCAGGTATTTTTCAAACAATTGGGGGTAAAAAATGGCCACTTAAAAGGTGGACGGTCACTGTTGTGTTCTGTATGTATATCAGCGTTGGCAGATAAAATGGCAAACAAATCTGTTTTTAAATGTTTTCTTTTTTTTCCTTTCCAGAAGAGAGCACCACACACTTAACCACCATCGCATCAAGCCTTCCATCAGGTATTTTTGAAATGTTTTTTGGTGGGTGAAAAATGGCCACTTAAAAGGTGGACAGTCACTGTTGTGCTCTGTATGCAAATGAAAGTTGATATGTAAAATGCAAAAACTGTGTTTTTGAATGTTTTTTCTTTTTTCCCTTTCCAGAAGAGAGCACCACACACATGACCACCATCGCATCAAGCCTTCCCTCAGGTATTTTTGAAACAATTTTTGAGGGGTGAAAAATGGCCACTGAAAAAGTGGACGGTCTCTGTTGTGCTCTGTATGCACATAAAAGTTGATATGTAAACTGGGGAAAAAATCTATTTTTTGAATGTTTTTTTTTTCCCATTCCAGAAGAGAGCACCACACACATGACCACCACCATTGCATCAAGCCTTCCCTCAGGTATTTTTTAAAACAATTTTTTTTGGGGTGGGGGTGGGGGGATGGCCACTTGAAAGGTGGACGGTCACTGTTGTGTTCTGTATGTATATCAGCGTCGGCAGATAAAATGGCAAACAAATCTGTTTTTAAATGTTTTCTTTTTTCCCCTTTCCAGAAGAGAGCACCACACACATGACCACCATCGCATCAAGCCTTCCCTCAGGTATTTTTCAAACAATTTTATGGGGGAAAAAATGGCCACTTAAAAGGTGAACGGTCACTGTTGTGCTCTGTATGCATATCAGATTTGATATGTAAAATGGTAAAAAAATTTGTTTTTGAATGTTTTTTTCCCCCTTTCCAGAAGAGAGCACCACACACGTGACCACCATCGCATCAAGCCTTCCCTCAGGTATTTTTGAAACAATTTTTTGGGGGAAATGGCCTCTTAAAAGGTGGACGGTCACTGTTGTGTTCTGTATGCATATCAGAATTGGCATGTAAAATACCAATAAAAAATTCTGTTTTTGAATGTTTTTTTTTTCCCTTTCCAGAAGAGAGCACCACACACGTGACCACCATCGCATCAAGCCTTCCATCAGGTATTTTTCAAACAATTTTTTGGGGTAAAATATGGCTACTTAAAAGGTGGACAGTCACTGTTGTGCTCTGTATGCACATAAAAGTTGATATGTAAACTAGCAAAAAAATCTATTTTTTGAATGTTTTTTTTCCCCTTTCCAGAAGAGAGCACCACACACATGACCACCATCGCATCAAGCCTTCCCTCAGGTATTTTTGAAACAATTTTTTGGGGGAAATGGCCTCTTAAAAGGTGGACGGTCACTGTTGTGTTCTGTATGCATATCAGCGTCGGCAGATAAAATGGCAAACAAATCTGTTTTTAAATGTTTTCTTTTTTCCCCTTTCCAGAAGAGAGCACCACACACATGACCACCATCGCATCAAGCCTTCCACCAGGTATTTTTCAAACAATTTTGGGGGGTAAAAAATGGCCACTTAAAAGGTGGCCGGTCACAGTTGTGCTCTTTATGCACAAAAAAGTTGATATATAAAATGGTAGAAAAAATCTATTTTTGAATGTTTTTTTCCCCTTTCCAGAAGAGAGCACCACACACGTGACCACCATCGCATCAAGCCTTCCATCAGGTATTTTTCAAACAATTGGGGGTAAAAAATGGCCACTTAAAAGGTGGACGGTCACTGTTGTGTTCTGTATGTATATCAGCGTTGGCAGATAAAATGGCAAACAAATCTGTTTTTAAATGTTTTCTTTTTTTTCCTTTCCAGAAGAGAGCACCACACACTTAACTACCATCGCATCAAGCCTTCCATCAGGTATTTTTGAAATGTTTTTTGGTGGGTGAAAAATGGCCACTTAAAAGGTGGACAGTCACTGTTGTGCTCTGTATGCAAATGAAAGTTGATATGTAAAATGCAAAAACTGTGTTTTTGAATGTTTTTTCTTTTTTCCCTTTCCAGAAGAGAGCACCACACACATGACCACCATTGCATCAAGCCTTCCATCAGGTATTTTTCAAACAATTATTGAGAGGAAATGGCCACTTAAAAGGTGGACAGTCACTGTTGTGCTCTGTATGCATATCAGATTTGATATGTAAAATGGGAAAAAAAATCTGGTTTTGAATGTTTTTTTCCCCCCTTTCCAGAAGAGAGCACCACACACATGACCACCATCGCATCAAGCCTTCCCTCAGGTATTTTTGAAACAATTTTTGGGGGGTTAAAAATATGCCACTGAAAAGGTGGGCGGTCACTGTTGTGTTCTGTATGCATATCAGCGTTGGCAGATAAAATGGCAAACAAATCTGTTTTTAAATGTTTTCTTTTTTTTTCCCTTTCCAGAAGAGAGCACCACACACATGACCACCATCGCATCAAGCCTTCCCTCAGGTATTTTTGAAATGTTTTTTGGGGGGTGAAAAATGGCCACTGAAAAGGTGGACGGTCACTGTTGTGCTCTGTATGCATATGAAAGTTGATATGTAAAATGGTAGAAAAAAATCTATTTTTGAATTTTTTTTTCCCCTTTTCAGAAGAGAGCACCACACACATGACCACCATCGCATCAAGCCTTCCCTCAGGTATTTTTCAAACAATTTTTTGGGGTGAAAAATTGCTACTGAAAAGGTGGACAGTCACTGTTGTGTTCTGTATTCATATCAGAGTTCATATGTAAAATGGTAAAAAAAAAATCTGCTTTTATTTTTCCCTTTCCAGAAGAGAGCACCACACACATGACCACCATCGCATCAAGCCTTCCCTCAGGTATTTTTTAAACATTTTTTGGGGGGTGAAAAATGGCCACTGAAAAGGTGGACGTTCAGTGCTGTGCTCTGTATGCATATCAGAGTTGATATATAAAATGGTAAAAAAAAATCTATTTTTGAATGTTTTTTTCCCCTTTCCAGAAGAGAGCACCACAGTCATGACCACCATCGCATCAAGCCTTCCCTCAGGTATTTTTGAAACAATTTTTGGGGGTAAAAAATGGCCACTTAAAAGGTGGACGGTCACTGTTATGCTCTGTATGCATATCAGAGTTGATAAGTAAAATGGGAAAAAATCTGTTTTTGAATGTTTTTTTTTTTTTCCTTTCCAGAAGAGAGCACCACACACATGACCACCATCGCATCAAGTCTTCCCTTAGGTATTTTTCAAATAATTTTTTGGGGTAAAAAATGCCCACTTAAAAGGTGGACGTTCAATGTTGTGCTCTGTATGCATATCAGAGTTGATATGTAAAATGGCAAAAGAATCTGTGTTTACATTTTTTTTTTTTTTTTTTTTACAGAAGAGAGCACCACACACATGACCACCACCAGATCATCTCTCCCCTCAGGTATTTTCATATACTTTTTGTAATGTTACAGTTTTTCATTAGAGGTGGTTGGTTTGGCTTAGATTTCTACTGAAGAACTTTTTCACATCCTCATTAAGACAATGAATAGGTAAAGTAGACATTCAATGTTGCACTCTATAGAGATTGTTTTTTGTTTCTCTTTACAGAAAAGAGCACCACACACATGACCGCATCAAGCCTTCCCTCAGGTATTTTTGAAATAATTTTGAAAAATAACACATTAAATGCAAAGATGAAGTCATGTGAGGTGATATAAGTAATAGTATTTGAGTTTTTTCATAAATGGCCACAGGTCTATTTTATCAATTTAGTGCTTTATTTATTCATTTAAAAAACCCAGTAGATTCTGTATAAACCTTTCAAGACAGACCTACCATCAACCTCCAAGGTTTTTAAGTATATGCCACTGTTGAAGCCATCAGTTACTGTAATGTCAACTGCATTTATAAATAAAATCATATTTAAAAGGCAAATTCAAGGTGAAGAACTAAAGTACACTACCTATAATCCATAATCACAGAGAGAACTTGGCATGTAAAATGGCAAAAACAAAAAAAACCTTTTTTAAAGGTTTTGTAATGTTATGATTTGTCTCAGAGGTGGATGGGTTGGTTTATAACTATTCTATGAGATCTTTTTTACATTCTCGTGGAGACAATGAATAGGAAAAGTACTTTCAGAACCAAGAATGCTGAAAAAATCACTGTTGCGCTCTATAGGCATTGTTGTTTTTTTTCCCTTTACAGAAGAGAGCACCACACACATGACCACCACCAGTTCAAGTCGTCCCTCAGGTATTTTCATATACTTTTTTTTTTTAATGCTATTATTTTTCTCAGGGGTGGATGGCTTAGTTTACTTTTTCACATCCTCATGTAGAGAATAAATAGGAAAAGTACTTTCAGAATCAAGGCTGCTGAAAAAGCAGACAATCACACTATAAAAACTAAAGGTGCCTCAAATATCCTGTCAGGTACTCAAGGAACTTCAAAATGTATTTAAGTGCCTCAAAACTCTTTCTTCTATAATAGGGTTACTGGTGGAACCATTGACAGTCTTTGCAGTTCTTGCAGGAACTTATGGGATCCTTTAAGCACTGCATTCAGTTCTGAGGTTCTGGAGTCACCTTTTCATTACCACAAGACCTTGAAGTCATTTGAAGTTAGAGGAACTCAAATTACATAAAAGGGTTATTACAAGAACTGTAAACATTTAAGTGGTTCCTGGAGGAACGCAAACGTTCTCTGAGGCCACAATAAGATGTACAGCCTTGTACATTTATTATTGGTGTTGTTGTTGTTCGTATTATAAGTATTATTATTAGTATTAGTGTTGTTGTTGTTGTTATTGTTATTATTATACTTAAGGTTGACCCCGGTGGCTTTAGGGAAACTGTGCTCAATGGGAAATATGCTTTTAAATTGTGTAAATACAAAAGGACTATGTGAAAAATGCATATGCCACATTTATTGCAACAAGCTGGTGCCACTATGACCTCAAAACACAAATTAAATTGAGATGAATTTCATGTCATAGGATGTCATAGGTCAATATCAAATGAGTTTGAAGTTATCATTTGTAGTTAAACAAATGATTTTTTTTTTTTATATATAAACCTATTTATTAAACTAATTATGTAAAGCTATGTTGTCACTTGAACTGGTTCTACGCCTTTATTTTGTCATTAAAACCGATAGAAAAATAAGGCGTAAGAGATTTTTTTTTTATCCTGTAATGTAGGCAAAAGCACACATCAATGAATGGGTTAAACTCTAAGCCATTAAGTAGGGTTGGGCCGATAGACCATGCCATCGTCCATTGCCTATGGCTGACAGGCAACATCAAGATGTTGAGCCAGTATCATGATTACTGTTTCTAGTTGAAGTGAGCAGTGCGTCAAAACAGTGGTGCGTTTTTAGTACATAGTTGTCACGGTATGTGACCACGGGAGGAAGAAGGCAGGAGAAGCAGGTTTTCAAAAGGTTTAATAATAACTCAAGAAGGCAGGTAAACACATCCAAAATACAACAGTGACAGGACAAAGAGTGAACAAACCAAGGAGTACTTATACAGGAACTAATGAGGGAACTAATAACATAATGAACAAGACACACCTGAAACGAGTACACTAATCAAATTAGTAAACATGACAACTAACTAATGGCGGGAAAACTAAACAAAGAAAGACATGAGACAAACAGAACATGGTGCAAAAACAGAAAGACATGTGACATTACTCCCCCCTCCTGGAAGGCGCGACCTTATGCCAGAAAGAGTCCAATCAGGGAGGGGGGCAGGCACCCTGGAGGTCGTGGGCAGGTGCAGAGTGGTAGGATGCCTCCAGGGTGGTACCAGCAGTTCGGGGCGCCATGGGGGGTGTGGCCTCCGTGGCCTTGGCCTGGACCCCAGGCTCGGCCACTCTGGCTACGGGTATATGCCCCCCCCCCGGAGCGGAGTCTGGAGCTGACTCGGGGACTGGAGCGGTCACTAGACTCTGGTCAGGGACGAAGGAGAGAGAGAGAGAGAGTCGCCTCGGGACGAAGGAGAGAGAGTCGCCTCGGGACGAAGGAGAGAGAGTCGCCTCGGGACGAAGGAGAGTGAGTCGCCTCGGGACGAAGGAGAGTGAGTCGCCTCGGGACGAAGGAGAGTGAGTCGCCTCGGGACGAAGGAGAGAGAGTCGCCTCGGGACGAAGGAGAGAGAGTTGCCTCGGGACGAAGGAGAGAGAGTTGCCTCGGGACTCAGGTAAGGGATGGGAACCATCAATGGACTAAGGTCAGAGACTGGATCCTGGGTGAGGAAGAGATACAGAGCCACGGCGGCAGCCATCTTGACTGAGGGCTTGGGCGTGGCAGCGGCCATCTTGAGACGAGGCTCTGGGATGGCGGCCATCTTGAGACGAGGCTCTGGGATGGCGGCCATCTTGAGACGAGGCTCTGGGATGGCGGCCATCTTGAGACGAGGCTCTGGGATGGCGGCCATCTTGAGACGAGGCTCTGGGATGGCGGCCATCTTGAGGGCCATCTTGAGACGAGGCTCTGGGATGGCGGCCATCTTGAGGGCCATCTTGAGACGAGGCTCTGGGATGGCGGCCATCTTGAGACGAGGCGCTGGGATGGTGGCCATCTTGAGACGAGGCGCTGGGATGGTGGCCATCTTGAGGGCCATCTTGAGACGAGGCTCTGGGATGGTGGCCTTCTCTAGACGAGGCTCTGGGATGGCGGCCATCTTGAGACGAGGCTCTGGGATGGTGGCCATCTTGAGACGAGTCTCTTGAGACAAGGCTCTGGGGTGGCGGCCATCTTGAGACGAGGCTCTTGAGACAAGGCTCTGAAGTGGCGGCCATCTTGAGACGAGGCTCTTGAGACAAGGCTCTGAAGTGGCGGCCACCTTTGGGCGAGGCTCTGAAGTGGCGGCCATCTTGAGACGAGTCTCTTGAGACAAGGCTCTGGGGTGGTGGCCATCTTGAGACGAGGCTCTTGAGACAAGGCTCTGAAGTGGCGGCCATCTTGAGACGAGGCTCTTGAGACGAGGCTCTTGAGACAAGGGTCTGAAGTGGCGGCCACCTTTAGGCGAGGCTCTGAAGTGGCGGCCATCTTGAGAAGAGGCTCTTGAGACAAGGCTCTGGGGTGGCGGCCATCTTGAGACAAGGCTCTGAAGTGGCGGCCACCTTTGGGCGAGGCTCTGAAGTGGCGGCCACCTTTGGGCGAGGCTCTGAAGTGGCGGCCACCTTTGGGCGAGGCTCTGAAGTGGCGGCCACCTTTGGGCGAGGCTCTGAAGTGGCGGCCACCTTTGGGCGAGGCTCTGAAGTGGCGGCCACCTTTGGGCGAGGCTCTGAAGTGGCGGCCACCTTTGGGCGAGGCTCTGAAGTGGCGGCCACCTTTGGGCGAGGCTCTGAAGTGGCGGCCATCTTGAGAAGAGGCTCTTGAGACAAGGCTCTGGGGTGGCGGCCATCTTGAGACAAGGCTCTGAAGTGGCGGCCACCTTTGGGCGAGGCTCTGAAGTGGCGGCCACCTTTGGGCGAGGCTCTGAAGTGGCGGCCACCTTTGGGCGAGGCTCTGAAGTGGCGGCCTCCTTTGGGCGAGGCTCTGAAGTGGCGGCCACCTTTGGGCGAGGCTCTTGAGACAAGGCTCTGAAGTGGCGGCCACCTTTGGGCGAGGCTCTGAAGTGGCGGCCACCTTTGGGCGAGGCTCTGAAGTGGCGGCCACCTTTGGGCGAGGCTCTGAAGTGGCGGCCACCTTTGGGCGAGGCTCTGAAGTGGCGGCCACCTTGAGACGATGGTCTGGGATGGTGGCCATCTTGAGACGAGGGTCTGGGATGGTGGCCACCTTTAGACGAGGCTCTGAAGTGGCGGCCACCTTTAGACGAGGCTCTGAAGTGGCGGCCACCTTTAGACGAGGCTCTGAAGTGGCGGCCACCTTTAGACGAGGCTCTGAAGTGGCGGCCACCTTTAGACGAGGCTCTGAAGTGGCGGCCACCTTTAGACGAGGCTCTGAAGTGGCGGCCACCTTTATCGCTGGACTGAGGACTTGGGGAAGTGCAGGAGGACAGAAATGGATGGATCCATTTGAGGGGTATGTGGAGGGAACCGGCTTGAGGTGAGTTGGTGAGGCCTCGTGTGTTTCCGATGGGGCTGGATGAGGAGGATACTTCTTTACTTTAACTTCATCAACTTCAAAATTTGAGCCATTTAAATAGAGAATCAGATTAATAGACTTGACTAGGGAGAAATAACACATAGGTTCGCTATAACGAATAGTATCCTTATCCAGCCCCATCCAAAACACACACACGGCGTCATCCAAGATCACCTGACTAGAGAGCTCAAGAAATTCCTCCACATACCTCTCCAAAGGGTGGCCATTCTGCCTCAAACCCCACAGGTGGTCCTCAGCCAGGACGGTGTTGTTCTGTTTAGGTCTTGTCATCTGTCATGGTATGTGACCACAGGAGGAAGAAGGCAGGAGAAGCAGGTTTACAAAAGAACTCAAAGGTTTAATAATAACTCAAGAAGGCAGGTACTTATACAGGAACTAATGAGGGAACTAATGAGATAATGAACAAGACACACCTGAAACGAGGACACTAATCAAATGAGAAACCATGACAACTAACTAATGGCGGGAAAACTAAACAAAGGAAGACATGTGACAAACAGAACATGGTGCAAAAACAGACAGACATGTAACAATAGTTGCCATGTAAACAGCCCCTTAGTCCCACCCTCTGCCGAGACATTTCATGAAGAGAACAGATGTCGTTTCGGCGGAGAGGGGAGGTTAACATTTTTGATTGAAGATTATGTACACGGATAAATAATTTATAATAAACACTGCAACATTCTGTAAAACAAAAAATAAGAATTGTCCATTTTGATTTCATGGTAACTTTTAAGTTGTGTGCGTGTGAGAGAGAACATAGAGGTGAGAAGTCATGTGGCTCACCTTACTGCGTGCCTAATATTTATATACACCATATATTAATATTTAGAATATTTAGAACCGCTACGAAAAGCTGTACAGGCGCAAACAATGGGATTTCAGGTGTACGAGCACTGCTTGCACACCGTCGCTTCGCAGCTACTAGAACCACCTCTGATTTGCCACAAAGGGGTGTGCTACAGAGCCTCTCAAATACAACAAAAGTTTGCGCTACGGAACCCCCCTACGACCCCCATGTCAACTCGTGCCTGGCCCTGATGGCCGATGATTCCGACGTGTGTGCAAAGTTTCAAGAGTTTTTGAGCATGTTAAGGGCCCCAAAAGCCCTTGAAACCTTGAACAAAAATAATAATAACAATAAGAAGAATAATCTTAAAGAAAACAAGAGGGCCTTCGCCCTTTCAGCTAATAATAATAAGCAGCAGCAGCAGGAGAAAAGTTTTGTCATCGCTTCAGATCCTCATGCTGCTCGCGCGAAAAGATCTCAGCTCATCATCTCCTTCTCGAAGCCTGCCACCACTTCTGCGGTTCGTTCTGCTCTCCGTTATGAGGTTTGTAAACTTGACAAAAAATACAAATACACATTCTATTCACTATATGTTCAAACGCATACATATATAAACTTAATTTTTATACATACTATGTTTTACAGTGTTTACCAGTGACGCCAGATTGAAAAAAGCAGATTGAGACACATAAATGTTTTAAAGTTAAGTATACAAAAAATATTTGATGCATTTTTAATTAGTGTAGTCAATATGTTGACATCATTTTTTTTTTTTTTTTTTTGTGTTTCCATGCATTTTGTTGAGATGTAATTCAGCCTATTGTATATAAATTGTTGAATATTTATGCTGGTTCTGTATAATAATTTTTTTTTGTTTTTCTCTATGTATTTATTGTTATTTAACCTATTACTACCTTTTTCCAAGTGCATGCAAGTGTATGTATTAAAATGTATCATATACAATAAACAATTATATATTATATATCATATGCAATAAACAATTCTTATTTTGTATTTGGTTCGGTTTTTCAGTGTGTTTATTACAATAGAAGTTAACGGTAACCATAGTAACAACAAGAAATTAAAAAGGATCCTAGCAAATAAATCAGGGCAAATGGTGACTTGAAGTCAATAGTTTTATATTGTACCATTACTTTTTTTTTAATTGTCATTACAATGCTTCATAGGAGTGAAGTGCATAGTAGTCTTGTATTTGTATTTCCTTTTTAATATATTTAGCTTTAAATCAAAGTTTGTAATGCTGGAATGGTTGTGGTGGTTGGCTTGGTTCATCACTCTTTAATGAAGAACATTTTTAATCCTTCATGGAGAAAATGAAGAGGAAAAACACTTTCCGGGAATAAAAAAAAACCAAGGCCACTGAAAATGTGGACAATTACTGATATGCCTACAGAGCGCAAGAGTTGGAATGTAATATGGTAAAAAAAAAAAAGGTTAATGTATTTTTCTCTTTACAGAAGAGAGCACCACACACATGACTACCACCTCAGGTATTTGATACAATTTTGAATGTATTTATTTTTTACATTTTTTAAATGTTTTATAGCAATGTTTACTATATATAATAAAGGGAGATGTTAACTTCACTCCAGATTTTATGTAATATTATTCAATATGTTTTATATATGACCCAGTTATTGTCATAAATCTTGTGGTTCTCCTCTTAGGTGAAGGACACCGCTGTTCTGAGCTCAACTGCACTGAGAATGAACGCTGTGAAAAGAAACATGGTGCTTTCGGCTGTTTCTGCAAGGACAACCATCACAGATCTCGGCGCGACTCCTTTGGTTGGACTCATTTCCCAATAACATTTCAAATATATGTTCATCATTGATTACATACTTTTTTTTTATCACTGACATTCTTTTGAATTTTTTATTTTCTCTCTCAGATTTCATTGAAACCTGTGAAAGCAGCTCTGGCTTCATATCCCTGTCTCGCTGTCAGCTCTTTGAGGCTGGTTTTCCTTCTGATATCTTACACCTCAATGATCCAAACTGCAGAGGAACAGTTCGGAATGGCAGAGTGGAGTTCTATTTTGACAACAATGACCACATCTGTGGTACAAGTCTTATGGTAGGAATCATTACATACATGCTCAAATGGTCAAAAGAATTCTTTAAAAAGTCCCTTAATGTACAAATGTTCAAATTTCATATGTGCCTACAGGCCAATGGCACCCACTTCATCTATGAGAACGTTATTGTGGGAGATCCAAACACAGTTGGGCATCTCATCAGCAGGAAGAAAATTCTGAAGCTTCCTTTCAGCTGTGTGTATTCACAAACCCAAACACTCTCCATGGACATCAACCCTCTGGAGAGGTGGGATGCACTAAATTCAGCCAACTTACTGACTAACTATTTAAACTATTAATTATCTTTATTAGCCTTATTTGTAGTTGACACATCTCGTGTAAAATTATTTCAACAGCATTATGCACAGAAACCTTCCTGCTGGTCAAGGGACATATCAGGTCAGGATGATTCCCTATCAGGATGCTGAATTCTCACACCCCTTCACTGGTAATGTGAACGTAGAGCTGAACAAGAATATTTTTGTGGAAGTTCGTGTTGATGGAGTCGACAGCCATCAGTTTGCTTCAGTGATTGACACATGTTGGGCTACACCTGTGAATGATCCTCATTACTCTCTCCGCTGGGACCTCATTATTGACAGGCAAGTCAATTATTTTAGTTTAACTGTTTGTCTTCCTCAGCACTTATGAATTGTATTTTGCCAGTAAAGAGACCTGTAGATCATTGCTTTGTTCCAAAAACTTGGTTCCGCTTGCTTTCATAAGGCAACATTTCAAAGCATACCAAAAGGTCACATGCAAGTGAAACTATCCTCTTATTGTTTAGAGTACACAAATGAAGCAGAGTGGGAATCAAGCCATTCTTGCATTGCACCTGTTTTGGTGGAGAGCAATTTGACAGCATTTTGAGATGAAGAGGCGCTCTTTGGTTTTCAGCTGCGATGTGCTCACCCACAGAATCAGACACTGCTTCTTTTTTAATGCATTTCACATGATGAACTTGGTTTATCAGTCGGTTGGGTCGGATTTCTTTCTCACTACAAGTGAACTGCTCCAGAGTTCGGTTTCCAGTGGGCTGAGAGCACCTTGTTCAGGTGATCTCAGACCAATTTTTTTTTGGTGTGGATCCGAGCGCAGTTGCTGTCTTCATATATGCCTAAATCAGGGGTGCCCAACCCTGTTCCTGGAGATCCACCATACCTGCAGAGTTCAGATCCAACCCTGATCCAACACACCTGTCTTTAATTATCAAGTGCTCCTGGAGATCTTAATTAGCTGGTTCAGTTGTGTTTGATCAGGGTTGGAGCTGAACTTTGGCCTGGTCCCAAATGGCACCCTAAACCCTCACGGTCTTCCTCTGAGTCCGCACTTTAGTCGGCTCTGAGTCGGCACATAGCGGCCGCAAAAGGGGGGTGCTCGCGAGCACCCTTCTGAAACAAAAAAGATTAATGGGACATCCTACGGTCTCGTGGACTTAACGGACACGCGGATGCGGCAGCCATTCTAAGTCCAAAAGCCCGAAAGTGCATAGAAGTGTGCCATTTGGGATTCAGCCTTTGCAGGAAGGTAGATCTCCAGGAAGAGGAATTGCCACTCCTGGCCTAAACGAACTGAATAAAGGGAGAAAACGCACCAGGTTCTGAAATGAAAGCTCTAAACAAGCCATCTGTGAAAACGCCCTTAGAATTACTTGAGATCTTACAATCTTGAAATCCAAAAATTAATTTCTGATTATTTACTTCCACTCATGTCATCCCAGACCTGCATATGTTTAAAATGTACAGCACTTGAACCTAGCAAACCTAGTAAATAATTTTTGTGTGTTTAATTTTATACAGTAATATCTTTATTATACTGTTCCAAAATGCTCAGGTGTCCCAATCCAGATGACAATACAGTGGACTTGCTGCAGAATGGTGTTTCCACATCCAACCGTTTCTCCTTCGGCATGTTTATCTTCACTGCAAACTCCACAAAGGTTTACCTGCACTGCGCTATTCACCTTTGCCTTCAGACAGACAATCACTGCTCAGTGGTGAGTACAAATTCAGAAGATTTTTTAGATTTTACTTATGGACATGGATATAGTTGTTGGTATGACTAAATTTATCAAGTTTAAGTAAAAGGAGAATACACCAAAACACAGATATATCTGAGCCGCTGTCAATGGAGAAAGATGCTGTTTGCTTCCAATTGTGTACAGTAGTTACATCATCTACCAGTAGGGGGCGTAACCAGGCCATGCTGACCTTGATTCCTTGGTTGACACAGCTTGATTGTCTTTTCATCTGTATTTTAGAATTGTGACTCTGAACACCATGGGAGAGAGGGCAGATCTGTGAAATTCCATGACAGTGCTTCCATATCCATGGGTCCATTTATGTGGTCTGACAGTAACAAAGGTGACTAATAACACAAGAAATAAACAGATATAGTGTTCATGTATATTTGAATATCAAATGAGCAAGAGTGTTGTAGTTCTGCACCGCTCACATATTCTGAATGATACAGTAAAAAGTCTCACAGTGCTGTTAAATGAAACATCAGCGCTCTTGAACCACTGCTTGCCCAATCAACTGACTGCTATATAATCTCTGTTCACAGATTTGCGTGTGCCACGTCAAGTGCAAGTATCCAGGGCTCCATGGCTGTGTGCTTCTCTGACTGTATCACTTATATCTCTGATGAGTGTCCTGATATTCTCCTAGAATATTTCCACTAAGAATCACCATCATTTCTTTTACACATCTAGTCTAATCTTTCTTTATTATTGTGGTACTGATGCCAAGCTGTTACAACCTTTTCATATACAGTATATGACCTTGGTGTTTCTTGTATTAAACCACAACCTTTAAAATAGTTTATAGTAATATAGTAGGCTACACTGATAGAATGGTAATTTATAGTAATATAGTACACTGATAGAATGGTAATTTATAGTAATATAGTACACTGATAGAATGGTAATTTTATAAATTAAACAGTCTAATTACTATTGTGAAAATAAAGCAGATAATAATGAGATAATAAACTGATTGTTCATGTACTTTGCTCTTTGGTTTTGGTTACATATTTGTAATTTACTGTGTGTGTGTGATTTGTTGTATAATTCACCCTGCCGGGAGTTTGATTGACAGGCAATCTGACCAATCATATCACCAAATCCGCTATTTTGTCCGGCAAATAAACCAGACAGGAGAGTTAGTAGATTAACAGGTGATGATTCACAGGTTTCCACTTTACATTAAGGTTCACTTTCACAGGTTATTAATGTTCATAACTCATTAATAAATGGTTCACAGGTTTCAAATGTTGAAGATATTTTATGTAAGTACATAGTTAAAAACAAAAGATAAATGTTTAGTATTTAGGTCATGTTAGATTTTGTTTTCGGTTCAGTGCAGGTTATTAATGTTCATAACTCATTAATAAATGGTTCACAGGTTTCCACTTTACATTAAGGTTCACTTTCACAGGTTATTAATGTTCATAACTCATTAATAAATGGTTCACAGGTTTCCACTTTACATTAAGGTTCACTTTCACAGTTTATTAATGTTCATAACTCATTAATAAATGGTTCACAGGTTTTCACTTTACATTAATGTTCACTTTCACAGGTTATTAATGTTTATAACTCATGAATAAATGGTTCAAAAGTGTCCACCCTACATTAAGGTTCACAGGTAACTAATACTGGAATTAAATTTTTCATCATTAATATCTCATCAAGTTATGGTTATTATCTTATGTTTTATTTTCAAAATAAAGTTGGAATTTCATCTTAAAAAAAACAAAACAAGAAATCAGTTTTTATACACTGCTGTGGATAGGCATCATGACCTTTTTGGAGAGTATCATGGGTTAGACAGAAACTTCTGGTAAGCAACATAGTAAGAAAAGTGGCAGTCATGAGATATTAATAAGAAAAGCACAAATACAACACCCTTCAGTCTAATTATGGTAGTCAATTTTTGCTGCATCATGAAATAAACCAAGGATCTGGTTTTGAGTTAAATAAGTGTTAATAAATACATTTATTAAGCATTTATAACATGTGAGTTAAAAACGGCTCACTATTTGGCAGGTATTGCATTAAAGTCGCCCTTTTTATTCATGCAGTTATAACTGCATTATTAATGATTTATAATGCATTTGTAAATGACTTATTACTCATTAACAAACACCTTTATAAACCCTTTACAAAGGGAACCTTAATGTAAAGTGTTACCTACATAACATATTATCACTCGCAGATGTGTATAGTGTTTTGGAGGCAGAGCTCCAGAGATTCATACAACACTGCAGTTCTGGTTACACAATCCCAATGACTCTTTTACCAGTTTCCCTTGAATACCGAGACCAGAACAAAAGTGCTGTAAATATTTAGTATCCAATTCATGTGCCCCAAAGGGTCGCACCTTGTTTCAGGGCGAGGACCAATGATTATCAGAAATCTTGAAGATATTTTATGTAAGTACATAGTTAAAAACAAAAGATAAATGTTTAGTATTTAGGTCATGTTTTTTTTTAGGTCAGATTTTGTTTTCGGTTCAGTGCAAATGAAAGGGTAAGTGAGGGCAGCTTTGTCATAACTCATACCTCTGAGTGAAAGAATGTACAACATCCAACAAGTCCAAGAAGAATACAGAATGCAAACATTACAGTGCCACCATCACTGTCGGTTACATTTTAAAAACAGTCTAACATTACAGGTCATTGGCAGATTTTTAAACTTCAAACCAAAACAGACATCACAACAAAGCCTGTTTCACATCATATGTCAAACAGTGCTGTTATTCAAGAACTATTATCATACATGGAATGAATATCACATCTTAAAGTATGTTGAAAATGTAACTTCATTTTGCCATTCCAAACTTTTCCTGTTCAACTGGAGCTTTTGAGGTGTACGATGTCAGCAGGAAACACCAGCATCACCTGTCTGACAATGAGACCGCAAGATGCTTTGACAGTTTTTATGAAATATGAGCAAGAAAAATGATCACGGTGAGAAATCCTAAAGATTACAAGCAAAGCAAGAGTAAAAATTGTAGCTAATGAAAAAAGTGGCACTATTCTCACCACAGTTCAACTCTTTACAAGAGTTCATTATAGTTACACTTTAAAGTTTCATTTGCTGGCATTAGTTAAAATGAACAATTAACAAGTGCATTTTTATTAAATAACATTAACAAAGATTTTAAATGCTGCATAAATATTGTGACATAAATATTGTGTTTCTCAAGTTTGCTTCAGTTGTTGTTGATTCACAATGTTTGCAGATTATTGTGCAGAGTGATCAGATATATTTTAAATAATTGCAAAAAATGAAATTTATCACAAAAACCCAAATTTCACTGTTTATAAATTGACCAGCTGACATCATTAGTGAATCATATCATCAGCACATAGGAAAGTGTGAACGAGTACTAGTCAGGTGAAATCACTCAATCATTCGGACAGGATTATAAGAGCAGACTGATTGCAATAAAAGGAGTGCTTCTAATCACTGTGTTAGTAATAGTTACCTCCAAAGGAAGACATGCAGCCATCATCGCTTAATATGCATCGAAATGGCTTCACATGCAGGGAAATTGCTGCAAAGAATATTGCACTTGAAAGAATCATCAAGAACTTAAAGGAGAGAGGTTCAGCTGCAGTGAATAAGGCTTCAGGATGTCCCAGAGTGTCCAGCAAGCACCAGGACCTGAGAAGTCAGCTACGGAATTGTGTTTCCACCAGTGCAGAGCTTGCTTAATTTCGGCAGCAGGAAGGTGTGAGTGCATCTGCTCGCACACTGAGGTGAAGACTTTTGGACAACAACCTGATGTCAAGAATGGCAGCAAAGAAGCCACTTCTCTCATAGAAAAACATTAAGAACAGACTGAAATTCTACAGGATGTAAAAGAACTGGACAGCAGAAGACTGGTTATTTTCCCTTCCAACTGTTTTGGACATCTGGAAAATGGATTGAAAAAGGTGAATGGTACCATGAATCCTGTGACGTGCCAACAGTGCAGCATCTCGAGACCATCCATGTGTGGTGTTGCTTTTCATTCAAAGCAGTGGGCTCTCTCACAATTCTTTTTTTTTTACAAAGATTTATTTTTGGTGTTTTTGCCTTTATTGTGATAGGACAGTATGTAGATATAAAGCAAAGTTGAGAAAGAGAGGGGGACGGGACTGAGAAAGGACCGTGAGCCAGGACTAGAACTCAGGTCCCCCAAAACGCAACAACTCTATATGTCGCCGCTGCCCACGAGGCTATCGGCGCCGACAGGCACTCTCACAATTCTGCCCAAAAACACTGACATGAATAAAGAATGGTATCAAAACATCTGTCAACGACCCAGGAGCATTTGGTAATGATCCATTTTCCACCATGATGGAGCACCATATCACAAGGCAAGAGTGATAATGAATGTCTCTGAGATCATTACATTGAAATTTTGGATCCGTGGCCAGTCAAATCTCAGAATCTTAATCCCATAGAGAACCTGTGGTCAATCCTCAAAAGGTAAGAACGGATCGCCATCAGTCAGGATTTGGCCAAGAAGCTGATATCCAGCATGCCAGAGCAAATTTAAGAGGTTATGAAGAAGAACTGCCAACATTGTAACTATTGACTCTTTGCATTTATTGAACGTTTGTGCCAATAAAGGCCTTTAAAACTTAATAAATGCTTATCATCTGTAAAAGTAGTCCATATGAACATCACCTGACATTGCTATACTGAAAGTGGAAGTTCAGTATGGATTAAACCAGCATAACAAGATGATCTCTCTCTATCTATCTTTTTATCTCTCTTCTATCCAGGGCCGGCATGTACCTGTAGGCAAACTAGGCAGCTGCCTAGGGTTTCAGCACAGTCAGGACGGCAAGAGAGATTTAATTTATTTTTTTTTGGATATTCGTTTGGAATTATTGCACTTATATCAACAAGTTATGACCCCATTAGTTATTCTAAATCTAAATTTCCTTCATTCTACCTAGTAATATCACTCCACTTGTGCTTTCTGTGTCCCGTGTGAAACCGCCTTTATGTTGAATTGGCGCTGAAGGCCCAATTTTTAAGTGGTCCACTGGAAATTCTCCTGATAGCCACTCGAGCACTGTGTGTATCAGTCAAGGGAAATTGAAACCTCAAATAATTTTGAGCTAAATTGTGGTTTAATATTCTGTACACACTTATTATATAATAGTCTATAATAGGCTGCAGAATTTGCATTTGCAGCAACTAGTGGTTGTGTGTGGCTGGGTATTGACACAAATTTAAAAATTCGATTCATTATCTATTATTTTAGATACATATCAGGAACAGTACATGGCAAATTTTTACAGAAAAAAAAATCTCTCAAATAATGCTGTAACTTATACATGGAGGTCAGTTGGTACTACATTACTGAAGGTTAAAATGAACTTAAAATTAACTTTACAATTACATAATTATATTTCTACTCTAATTCATTTTTTGAAATACATTTATTTAGATGGTGGCTGTCATAAAAACTTGACAGATTTATTCAAACATGCATTAAATATTGAAGAACATTAAAATTATAATGAATATGGTGCATATATTTAGCTAAATGCTGTTCATTTTTCTAGCTGACTAACGAGTTACTGAATATGGTTTTTGAGGTAAATAAATGTGATGTTACGTGACATATTGTTTACAAGCTGTTTTATTGACGTTTTTCCACGGATGAAACACTGATTGAGTGGTTACACGTGACATGATACGGATTTCGGTAAGGTGTACTGTGTCTTTAAACATACCTTCGGGTGTTCATTCATGTTTATTTCGCGCTGTAACTGGTATTAAAGCGGAGGAGATGATCAGTTCAAGTGTGCTTTCTTTTGAATTGAGGCGCTACAGCGATCTGTCACGCCACATTAAATGGCACCAAAACAGTTTTTTTGAATTTCATATCAAAAGTAACAAAGCTTATTGCCATTTATTGGATGGGAGGCGTGCTATAATGTTCCGTACATTCATCAACTGTGCATGTTTTTATTTTAGTCCAGTTTTATCAATAAACAAAATCTCCAGTCTTTCACAAGATCATTTAATTGTGAGCGTGAAGTGGGGGCGGCACAACCATGTTTTGCCTAGAGCGACAGCTGAGCTTGTTCAATCTCTATGAATGATAAAAAACAGACCTTGCTCGACCTGTTGAAACTTGCTTTGCAGCATTTTTGACCAGGAGTTAGTTTGTAATAAGAAGCAAACTTGAACATACTTGGTTCAAATGGGTTCTTTTTCCATTTTGCAAATACATATAGGACACGTGTCAGATTTTTTTTTTTTTTTTCTCATTTAAGTTTTCTGTTTCTATTTAACGTTCTTAATGCAAAGCTATAAGCTCATCAGTAACTCCCAGTGGGGCCGGTTGCACCAGCTGGACGTACACCTGGCCGTAAGACTAAGCTTAACGTAAGATGCGTTTTAAGTCCTGCGTAGAATTAATACCTGTTGCACCATCTGGGCGTAGCGCACGTCTGAAACTAAATCTTACGCCTAGTCAAAGGTAGGTGTAAAGTAAGAAGTCTTGACTTGTTTCCATGGTGAAAATAAAGATAAATAAAAACGTTGAGACGATGGTGCGTCTGGTATACAGGCTACACGATCAGCAGGCTGACACCTGTCTGAAATAGTAATGAGAGACCGGACCAATCCTCTAGATGCTAGATATGGAGACAGAGAATTCATTGAAAGGTTTCGTTTCAGCAGGTTGCATATACTTACTGAATAGCTCAATCATTTTTCTTGTTTCACAATCTGAGTAATTTATATTTCTTTTTTTTCGGCTCAGCAATAATTTTTCATCTATTCGTTGGAGCCAATAAATTCAAATTGATAACCATAGTAACGCGAACGGCGTCTCAACTAACAGTGCTGTAGAACATGCCAGTGTACGCGCATCGTCTATGCTAAGCGTACCTGCGCCTAGTCGTAGTTTTAGATGGTGCAACAGGTGTAAATATTCAACAGAAAGCTGGACGTAACTAAGTCCAGCGTAGAGCTTACACCCAACTTTTTTACGTCCAGCTGGTGCAACCGGCCCTAGGGCTACGACCTCATTTGTCAACATCACGTTCATGTGTATGTAAGTATATATAAGTAATACAAGTATTAGTTTTTTGTACCTTAGAGATTGTGCTTTAAGTAACACAGTACAAACACAATTTGCGCAATCCTATTTGCAAAATAGATACAGAAAATGCATAATTAAATATTTTATACATTTTTGTAATTTGAGCAAAGGCATTTCTAATGCTGTTCTTCCTGTGCAGGATGACTTGTGATGCAGTTGGTACCAGTTTTCTCCAAGTCAGAAGTAGAAAGAGACTTTCTTTTCATTTACCTTAAAACAGCAATAGACAAGCAGAAACTGTATAGGAATAGCAGAGTACAATGAAAGATTTGTTTGTTAGTATGCAAAGCTTTTTGTGTGTGTGTGTTTGTGTGCATTGCTTCATTATGATTCTTTCAAACATTCATCAAAAAATAAACACAGAGTTTCTGTCTATACAAGGAAGTAATGCCATTAAATAGCAGACACACCATGACACATAACATGCCATGCATTAAAACAAATGGAAAAACTGGTTTAAGGTTGTTGTTGATAAAGTACTTTTGGTTCCCATCACAGTCCTCCCACATTTATCGATAATATATAAGATTGAGACGTGCAGTTTTTAGCATCATTGTGCTCTGTTTGAACTGTTGAAGAGAGAATCACCCTGATTTACTCTGCAGCAGCAGGATTTCATCTCAGGTGAAATTACTTTTTCATTCATCCCATCTTCTCACTCTTTCGACTGCTTTTGTTATGCATATCAATTGTTTTGTGATATTAGCTCATTATGTCTACCCATGAACATTTTAGTAATTTGTTTTATAATAATGAAATGCAGTTGCAGCTTTTATAAATGTGCACAACAAAGCATTTGCAAAAGCATCTTCTAAATGGCAAATTAACAGCTTAGAATGTCATTTAGATTGTGTCAAAATTTCTTTTAGGAGTGTGAATATAGCACAGCAAAACAACTATTGCCCTAGTGGCAACAGTTTAATTGAAATAACTAGAATGATAACTAGAATGTACTAACATTTAAATTAATAATTTGATACAATGCACTTACATGCATGTTTTTACATTGTAAGATAAGTCACACTGTACTTATTTTTGATGTAAGTACATAGTAGTTAAGGATATAAAGTGTGACCGAAATACTGTTACTCCTAAATTCGAAATTTTCCTCAGAACTAATTTGACCTTTCTGAGATACTTTATCAGTTATTATTAACTAATTGGTCTTGCTCATTTTTTGTGCATGTATCAAGTCAGTTCGCCTCAAGTTTACACAAGCCAGAATAACCAGAAGTGTGATTCATAACAATAACTATGAACATGTTCTATAACTTTGACTTTTTGTCCTCATTTTGAACAAAATATGTATTGCGTCATATTTTGAACTTTACTTTTTTTTTTTGGTTTGTTTATGCTTTCTTTAAAATAAATGGCTCTTTTTTAGATATTTTGTTATAAAATGCAAAGACATTTACACATTTTTAATTGTCTTAAGTGTCCAAATTTGAAATCACTATATAGTGAACAAATGTGTGTGAGTGTGTGTGTATGGTCCTGGTAAACTCTAAGTTACTGGGACAAAATGTCCCCACAAAGACATTTTTTGGTCCCCATGAGGAAAACAGCTTATAAATCATACTAAGTGATGTTTTTTGAAAATCTAAAAATGCAGAAAGTTTTAGGGGTTTAGGGGTAGGGGATAGAATATACAGTTTGTACAGAAAAAAAATCATTGTGTCTATAGAATGTCCCCATAAAACACGAAAACCCATCGTGTGTGAGTGTATAAACTTTGTTCATTTTACAGATCACTTTGACGTCTTCAGGAGCAGGCTGCCACAATGAGGTTTCTAATCTCATTGTGTGTATCACTACTCCTGTTGATTAATGGTAAGAGTTTGATAACAATGCACTTCATAAATTCACTTCACATCATAAATTATCCTTCATTTTTTTCCTCTTTTAATGCTTTACTCTGTAAACAATGTAAAATGTGTTTCGAACATTTTGACACAATTTACTGCAGTTTTAGTTTTTTCACAAAATGTGTATATGTCAAACTTGTTTGGCCTATACGAGATGCTCTCATTGACCAAATGTTTTAGGAATGTGAATCATTCATGAGCTGCACACATCAAGGAAATTATAAAATATCGTTAGTAGAGGTGTAACGATACATGTATTCATCCCGAATCGTCACGTACGGACGTCATGGTGCATGCAGTCAGACGACGAATACATGCGATCCACACTCCAATACAGAAGGGGAGCATGCGGTAATGCAATGCTATTTGTTAACCACCACAATAAGAAAAAGTGCAGAAGTACAACATATGATCATAGATATGTGTACGTGTAATCTCTCAACCAGTGTTTCAATCGTGGAAAGACATCAATAAAACAGCTTGAGAATAATATCTCACATAGCATTACATTTACCTCAGGCAAGTCATTTAGTGTCCACAGCATTCGTTCGTTCTGTGTTCGTTCACTAGAGAAATAAGCATTTCACTAAATATATACACTATATTAGCTTATATATTCATTATATTCACTTTACCTGTTAGCAGTGTCTTAATTATTTAATATATGTTTAAATATATTTGTCACAAAAACAAGTTATGACAGTAACTGTGTAAATGATCATAATTCAAAAAAATGAATTGGAATAGAAAAATAATTGAAAAATAATTGTATAATTAGATTTAGAAGTTAATGCAAAACCTACCTTATGTGCAATTTAGTTTTTTTTGTTGTTGTTGATTATTATATCAAAAAAAAAAAAAAAAAAAAATATATATATATATATAGCAACTGAATTTAATCATTTGGGCTCTGTTGTTAATTGTAACCTTTAATATTATATACTGTAAAAAAAAATATCGCCTTGGTTTTACTCAAAGAAATTGAGCCAACTATTTGCATCAGACTTCTAAGTATTTTGAACTCATCTAATTTGTGTTTGACCAAATAGCCTTTACATGTCTTCAACATGCACCCTTAAGTAATTTCAACTCAATTTACCTCATTAAAATAACTCAAATACTTTGTGTAGCAGAAACATAATTCAACTAAGCATCAATTTATTTAAAATGACTCAAGTAAACACACTTTAATTTAACATGCATTAGTTCTATTTTATTATATGTATAAGCAGTATGCAGTAATGTGCAAGAAAGGGTTCCCTGTATAGTTTACAGCATTAGCAGCAATAGGTTTTTTATCATTAGGAAGGTAATTGAATTTATTTAGAGACACAATTTGTTTAATAAACCACAGTTTAATAAAAATGCTTAATATAATTAATGCTGTACCGCCTGCTGTACCGAACCCATACCGAACTGGGACTTCAATACCGAGGTACATACCGAAACATCATGTTTGTGTACCGTTCCACCCCTAATCATTAGTCTTGTGGCTCGCCTCCCACCATATCTCTTTATCCCGAAAGGGTAATCCTGTTATGTCACTTGTCATCTAAAGTAAAAAGAAAAAAAAGTATTTATGTGCAGTCATTTCCTGCAAGTATAATGTGAACTGATCAAGGGCGGTTGCATAAACCATTAGGACTAGTCTTACAAGTTAGACATATATTTTTTTTTTCTTTAAGACTTCTTCATAACTTTTTTAATCAGTCACATAAAAATGTAGATTGGCCTTTTAAAAAATGCTGATTGTTCAATTTACTTAATTAAAATGATCTACAACAACACAATTGCTGAGCATTTTGTCATAACCTCATTTCATTGTGTTCATTATGTAAAAATGAGTTTACTTGTTTCATGAAATACAAACACAAATGGATAATTTAACCAAATTAACAGGCAATGGATTTTCTTGAGTTTCCAGCATGCTTTGCATAGGGCTGAATCAGGACAGTAAATGTTGAAATTAAGTATTAAAAACAATATTAAATACCCCCTGTGGTGAAAATCAAGTTTTTAATGTGGTTTATATGTCTATGTAGTGTTTTTAATATGCTTTAAGACAAACCATGTGCAAATTCATAAATCAGCACCATTGCTGAGTATTTTATGTTTGAAACTGCAGTAAACTAAAGACAGTCTAAAACCTGCGGTTTGAAATCGGTGGTGTTTGTGACGTCACAGACTACCTTGTAACCAATCACAACAACGTGCCGGCAGGCTTTAGCATATCATTAACTGCTCTGAAGCAGGAAAGTCTCCAGAGAAGCCAGGTTATCCCGGTATATTTTCTGTTGATATGAAAAATTGTTTAGATTTAGCAATATAGAGTCTATTACAATGTTATGATGAACTATATGCCTTTCTCCACTTATGTTCTGAGTTGTTCAAAGTGTTTGTAAGGATATGATTGTTAGCAGGCACCTGTCTGAGAACGGGACGATGTGTGTAACATTAGCGACACATTATTAGCTGTTTGATAACGTAGTCAAGCAAAAGGCTAATTATGTTAATTCATATTAATTAATGACAAAATATTTGAATACTATAAAACATAGCTAAAACAATATTGCTCTGAGCGTGTGCGTGTGACCGTGATTCATGTGCATATGTCAGTCAGTATGGAATCGCACGCCAAGTTCTGAGAGAGCTATTCAGTCCATTATAAATTCTGATTTTGACCACATTTGGAATGAATCAAACCATAGATATTAGCCTACCTGATAAGTTCAAGTAAATACGCTGGAAATCCGCGTTCATTCAAGGATGTGCATTTATTTCATGTACAGAGAAGGCACGTGCGCCTGCAGGATTTCTTCTGAATGTTTTTTTTTTAAATCTGAAAACTCCAAAAAAGCAACGAAATTGTCAAACATCCATTCAGTGCATGTTCACAAAGGAAAACGGCTGCTTGTTCTCTCGATACTCTCTGTTTTACTGAGAAATCGCTTCAGGTGATTCAGTGAGAGAGCAGTCCAAACAAATGCAAGTGGATTCAGACCGTTTTGCAAAGGCGTTTTACCAATTCATAATTTAAAATACAATTTAAGCGTCAGTTCAGTTGCACAGCTGTTAAACTGAATATACGAAGCGAAGCAAGCTTTTTTCTTAAATATCCACAACGCAAACAACAAATTGCTTGTCACTACAGCAACAGTACTCTCCCAGCTGCCTTGAGCGATTGGAGGCGGGGCTAATTTGCATATTCATTGATCCGTGTATATTAAATGAGGCAAGGGCGTAGAGGTACATTCAAGCTATTTTAAGGCATGAAGAATTTTTTTTCATGGGCATTTTTTTTTAAATATGTCATTTTGGTGATCAAAGATGAGTTTTAAGGGATAAAATAATTGACTACAGGGGGACTTTAAGTATATTAAGCATTAAAATTTCTAAATGAACATTCAACACAGATACAACTCTAACTCATTTTAGAATGGATTCACACATGTTGCTCTTTCACAAACCCTTTTCTTTATGGCAGTTGCTTTCAGCAGCATCGCTGCTGATCCTTGTTCCAACTATGAATCCCTGGATCGTCCCTGGAGAGCCACAAATGAAAGTGGATTGTGGATTTGTGATGGCTCTTTCTCTTGGAACGGCTGGTACCGATTTTTCTACAATGGAATGGACATCCGAATGCCAGAGAGCTGTGTTAGTGGAAGCAGCTGTAACACGGACATCAGTCTGTGGCTCAACGGTTCCCATCCTCAGATAGAGGATGGAGTGGTGACCAGGGAGATCTGTGGGGCGAGCCTTTTGAATGGCTGCTGTGATGATCGATTCTCACCCATCAGAGTCAAAGCTTGCCCAGGCGATTACTATGTCTATGAACTTGTGAAGCCACAATATGGGTGTTCAGCATACTGCACTGGTACTGTGTTTTTCCCCCCCAGCTTTTCATAATGTATGTGTTTTGTGAACTTTAATTTTCTCTAAATTTTGCCTTAATTTTTACCCTCTTTTTAGATATCAGCACAATATCCCAGACAGCTTCCACTGCAAGTCCAGCTATGATTACTGGATCCAGCCTTACCATGTGTAGGTTGCCATATACTATCAAATAAAGAATTGTGCATTTTGAAATTTGACACTATTTCTTTTCTACTAAAGTTCTGCCTTATAGTTCACCTAAAAATGAAAGTAGTCATACTCATCCTTATGTTGTTCCAAAACGGTATTCATTTATTTTTTTTTCTGTGGAACACAGATGATGATATTTTGGAGAATGTTGGTAACCTAACCGTTTTTATGACATTCAACTTGCATTGCATGGTCAAAAACACTTAGATGTTTCTGAAAATATCTTCTTTTAATGTTTCACAGAAAAAAGTCAACCAATTCTAAGAGAAAATCATTCTAACTCTAAGAGATAAAAAGAAGACCACACCACAACTCTCTCTATATATAGCATAGTACAATGGTTCTCAAAGAGTTTTTCAGGTTTCACACTATACCATAACTGTTTGGTACTATGTGAAAACTATCTGCTTGAGTGCTTAAAGGGGACATATCATGAAAATATGACTTTTTCCTTGTTTAAGTGCTATAATCGGGTCCCCAGTGCTTCTTCCAAACCAGAAAACTTGAAAAAGGACAACCCAGTAACTTTGCTTTGGTTAGCCTTTCTCTGCAAGCATGTGAAAAAAATGAGCCATTCAGATTTCACTCCCCTTGTGACGTAGGAAGGGGATCTTATTATAATATTACCGCCCCCTGAATAGGTCTTTTTTACAGACTGTGATGACGCGTTTTAATGGTCATCAGCATCGTAAATCCTGCAAAGTTTTTTATATTTTCATTTTTTTAAAAAAAAAAAGATGTACATTTATAACATTATACATTCTATTATATTAGCTTTGCATCAAATTACAAAAAACTAGTTAATGGAGCTACAACGGTGTACCAGCAAAGAAATTATATTGACAATAAGTAAAAACCAATAGAACGTTCCATTGCAACACCAGCGCCGAGCAGCAGCCCTACGCTTCCGCCATTTTGGGGTAAAAGCGACTCGGCAGTCCACTAGCTTCTTGCTCAGCACACTATCAAACTCATTCAGAATCGAGTGTTAGCAAACATCCACAAAATACATGCCATACCTACGTGATCTGATATGCTGCATCACAAAACTATTTATGTTGGCATCTGTTAATTTTACTAGCTTCAAAGTGACATGAATTTGGACCAAAATGTGGAAAGTTTGATTTGATTTCTATTTAGCATTGCTTTTCCTTGATGTTTGTGACTATCGGAATAGACACTACAATGGAAGTAGTGTAGCGTATACATGTTTAAGAACCTCCCACTGGTGCCAAACTGTCCGGATTTGAAATGACGTAACTTATTTGTTTTGGTCTCATCAGCTGCCATCAACTCTGATTATGACCCATGTTACAACTACAACATTCTCGACAACTACTGGAGAAACACACTCAATTACTGGTATATGTATGGATATATATCTGGACATGATGACGCTCGTGTTGAATGGGATGGCTGGTATCGACTCTTCATTAATGGATCGAGTGCTCAGATGCCTGAGTGGTGTTTCAGTTATATGTCATGTGGAGGTTATAGTTCTCTGTGGCTCAATGGCTCTCATCCTCAGCTAGAAGACGGAGTTGTTTCTCGTGACGTCTACGGCTCTGTTAATGGCCAGTGCAGTTCCTACAGATCTGACCCAATCCAAGTCAAAGCTTGTTCTGGAAATTACTATGTCTACAAACTAATAAGGCCAAAGCCATCAATCCCAGTGCCTGTATACTGTGCAGGTAAATTCACTCTCCTTCATGTTTTACATACCATGAATTAGATTGTCACCTTTCATGTGACAACTGCATTTACAGACTTGTTAATACCATTTAGCGGTATTAATCGTGTAGTCTTGGACTTATTTAATCCACAATACATATTATTCACTCTTTATAATTTCACTATAGTTACATTCAACACTCCAAATACTGATCCCTGCGACAACTACACCAGTCTGGATGAGCCTTGGAGAGCCACGGACAATTCTTACATCAGTAATATGTGCGATTATAATGTCAACTGGAATGGCTGGTACAGGCTGTTCTACAACGGTCAGAGCGTCCAGATGCCAGAGTCATGTGTTAATAGTGGCATGTGTGGCACTTCTAACCCAATGTGGCTCAACGGTCCTCACCCACAGCCAGAAGATGGAGTGGTGACCCGGCAAGTGTGCAGTTCCAATTGGAGTGGCTGCTGTGGTTACAGATCTCATCCCATACAAGTCAAAGCCTGTCCAGGAAACTATTATGTGTATGAGTTTGTCAGGCCACTATTGTGTGCATCTTACTGTGCAGGTAAACATATTTTCATAATTTAAATTTTTGTGTTTAAAAATGATGGACTTTAATGTAAAAAAATGTTCCTGGTAACAGATGTCACAAGCCTTAACATCCCATCTGCATCTACAACATTATCTACAACAACAGAGCCAATCCTACCCCTACAATCCATTACTGAGCCTGTTAGTGTCCCAGGTAAGGTATTATACCTTTTCCTAATGTAAAAAATCTAACGTTTTTAGATTTTGTTTTTTATAACTTTAAACTAATTTTCCTAGAACATTGCAGGGGGAATTTTGTGTGATGCCTCAAAACGTTATATAGAGCCTAATTATTTTTATTGATATTATTTTAGGTTTAGTTTTCAAAACCATAATCTAACCTTCTTCCCCAAACTTTGCCGGGAGTATTGTTATACTTATTATCTTCGTATTTTTATGTTTTATTTTTCATAATCACAAACTATTCCCCAAACATACAACGAGTTGCATTATGTAATGCAGCATTTTAATTATGTAAAATATGCAACCAAAATGCATTATGAAAATCAGATTAATTTATTAAATCCGATTTTTCACAGAGGAGTTAAGCAAAGTGTGATCACACAAGAGTCATAGGACTTTTGTCTCTATCTAGTGTTCATCTAAGCACTCACACAATTTAAAATTTAAAGGTCATATCGGTTGTTCTCGTTTGTTTATCAATTTTTTGATGACGAATGAACAATGAATCTGTAAGATAAGATGTAAGATAAAGTGTTTTAAATGTTCCTAAATTTACTTATATGGAATTCAAAAGAAATTGCTAATTAATGGAACAAAGCCATTTTTGTTTCTAAAATACTAAAAATGGAGATCTCCCAGCTAAACTACTTTTGAAGTAGGCCTATGAAATTATGTGAGGCTGATTAAATTTAATTGCAAGTTTATTCATATCTTAAAGACAAATTAAAATAATGTCATTTATTAATCACCCTCATGTCGTTCTACACCCGTAAGACCTTTCTTCATCTTCGGAACACAAATTAAGATATTTTTGATGAAATCAAAATCAAAACCTCTATTGCCAGCAATGTCACCGAACCTCTCAAGATCCAGAAAGGTATTCAAACATATTTAAAACAGTTCATGTGAGTACAGTGGTTTTACCTTAATATTATAAAGCGACGAGAATACTTTTAGTGCGCCAAAAAAAAAAAAAAAAAAACTTTTCAACTTTTCAACAATATCTAGTGATGGCCAATTTCAAAACACTGCTTCGAAGAGATTCGGATCACGTATCAAACTGCTGAAATCACGTGACTTTGGTGCTCTAAACAACTCTACTACAATGTGTAAGCTTCCTGTGTATAACCAAAGTCCCTTTCAAGGAAAGTCCGTTCACTCTGCGGCCATATTTGCAACGAATCTGGGCAACTATTTCGGGTATCCAAGACCAAGTCCTATCTATTTGAATGGGGGAATCCTGAAATCTCAAAAACTGCTTGGTGAAATCCCAATTAAATTATATATTTCAAATCAGCAACAAAATCTGACATGAACTGTCCCATAAATGTTGTTTCTTATGCTAAAATACCATTAAAATGTATTTTAACGAGCCATTGCGCATGTGTAGTCCTATGCGAGTCTCATGTTTCTATGGGAACCGGAGCCTCTAACAGCAGCTACTGTGACGCAATGACTTTATCAATCAGCGATTGGCTCTTTTACTTAGAAGGCGGGACGTATTCCGCCATATTGCGAGTTGCAGTTCTCCATTTCAAAACTAATAGGAGTGAACCGTATTTCTGTGTCTTTGGTATAACTTAAAACTCATGTGAGTCTGGAAAAAGACTATCTTTTTAAACACCACTCCAAAGTAGATTCCATGCCACAAGTGTATAATATCAAAGACTATACAATAACACAAGACGCCTCACTCGTATTATTATGAATGGCGGAATAAGTCCCGCCTTCTAAACAAGAGCCAATCGCCGATTGGTAAAGTCATCGCGTCACTGCAGTGGCCGTTGGAAGCTCCGGTTTCTATAGAAACAGTCAGACGCGCGCCTCTGAAATGAGGCACAAGAGACGCGCATTTAGGACTGCGCATGCGCATTAGGTTCATCCAGCCTGAAAAATACCGTTTTTTTTGTCATGATTCGAGCGTTTAGAAACAACATTTTTGAGACAGTTGTTGTCAGATTTCATTGGTGAATTCAAATATGAAATTTAATCGAAAGCTTGGCAAACAGCTATAGAGAATTTGATGTTTCTCTATTCAAAGAGATGGGAGGTGCACTTGGATGCCCGAGAGGCGTTTCAAAGATGGCCTACGAGTGAAATGACTTGTCTTAAAAGGGCTTTGATAATATGTATAGTAATTTTATTTATTTATTTTTACTTTTTTCCACAGCCCTCCCTTTTGACCCTTGCTATAGCTACACTGTGCTGGACAATCCTTGGAGAGCAACAGACAATCAATATACCTTCAATTTGATGTGTGACGCTTATGTCAACTGGGTCGGCTGGTATCGTCTCTTCATTCATGGCCAGAGTGTTCAGATGCCAGACACATGTGTTGATCGGCTAAGCTGTGGCACTCATGCCCCACTGTGGCTAAATGGTCCACATCCAAGAGTCGAGGATGGAGTGGTCACCCGAGGTGTCTGCGGTCACTGGATGAATGACTGCTGCTTTTTTCAGTCCAGTCCCATTAATGTGAAAGCCTGCCCAGGCAATTACTATGTCTATGAGTTTGTTAGCCCAGATTTCTGCTATGGGACCTACTGTGCAGGTAAGCATAATTTGCATTCACCTATGTATATGTTTGTGTATTGTAATACATCTATGAGTCTGTCTGTTTTTGGCATACTGTGGAGGTAAATACATTAACATGTGCCTTTTGTACACATGTAACTGATTTATATATTTGCATCTATATATTATGCATATATTAATTAATATTCTTTAAATGTTTTGCAGATGTTAGGAACATTAGCATCAACAGTCCTACTGTCACTCCAGAGACAGCCTTGGCTGGTAATGTAGAATGCTATGCCCTCTAGTGACTGTTGAAGTTTTGACATGAATGTGTTTGTGTCTGTATAAAGACTGTAGATAAAATAGTGTTTGAAATTTGCAGATGATTTGATGCTAAATTTTCTAATACAGTAAAATGAAATATGAATATGTAATTATTATGTGTAGTTGTACATGAAAGTCTGCAGGAACTAGTTGCTTGTGTGTGTTTGAATGATTTTATACGTTTTAAGTGTAAAGATTTTGTACAGCTACAGTTCTTACAATTTATTCAAATGTCAAGTGGCGTTAATAAAGTTATAATGAATAACAAATTCATTCTAAATTAATTTAAATAAAAATTAATTATTATTTTTTTGTTGTTTTCGTAACAGAGGCTGTCCGCATTGACCCCTGCTACAACTACACAGCCCTGGATGAACCTTGGAGAGCAATCAACTATCACTATTCATACAATTGTGATGCTTATGTCAATTTTGTTGGCTGGTATCGTCTCTTCATTCAGGGTCAAAATGCTCAGATGCCAGAAACATGTGTTGATGAGTTGAGCTGTGGCACTGTTGCTCCACTGTGGCTAAATGGTCAACACCCAAGAGTCCAGGACGGGGTGGTCACTCGACATGTCTGCGGCCACTGGAACAATGACTGCTGCAATTATGAATTTTATCCAATGAAAGTGAAAGCCTGTCCTGGCAATTATTATGTATATGAGTTCATCAACCCAGTGTTCTGTAATGTGGCATACTGTGCAGGTAAATGTATTTACATTCACCCTTGCATGTGTAAGTGTATTTTTTATTTAACTAATATTCATCCAAAACTTTTCAGATGTTATGAGGAATGATACCAACTATATAACTGTCACGCCACAGACCACCCCAACTGGTAATATTATGTTCTGTGTCCTCTGTTTACACATTTTTTTTAATAGTAAATGTATTGGCAGATCAGTACCATGGAAAAGGAGGAACATGCCTATTTGTTTCTCTAGGTGAAGCTGATAAAACAGTGGAATGTGAATTCTCCAATTTAGCATAATAACTAAAGGCAACTTGATTAAAGAAATCATAACAATAACAATGAATACATAAACAACTAAATAATTAGTATACAAATAAAAATAATAATATAAGATAACTTTTTGCTTTTTAAAGATTTCATGCTTTCACATAATAATATAGTATTTTGATTGTTCAAACCATTATACCATTATTTATCGATTATTTACAGAAATCAGATCATAATAATCCTTTCTGTCAGTTGTTTTTTGTTTTGTTTTTTGGCACTTGAATGGCAAATAAAATTGTCAGTCCAAAAACAGTTCTATTTAAACAATATGACAAAAGCTAAACGCCCTCACTTTACTGTCTCTTTACCTTTTGATTCTTTTCTCTTAGAAGCCACAACTCCCAGCTCTGACCCATGCTCTGATTATAATATTCTTGATGATCACTGGAGAGAATTCTACAACCAATACAATGGACATGATGACACTCTTGTTGAATGGAGTGGTTGGTATCGGCTGTATTTGAATGGAGAAACTGCTCAGATGTCTGAGTGGTGTGTGAATTTCTCAGGATGTGGTGGTGAAGTTGGACTGTATCTCAATGGTTCTCATCCACGGCTTGAGGATGGGGTGGTGACCCGTGAAGTCTTGGGAGCTTTGCCGTGGTTGGGCTCCCAACAATGTGGCTACTATAGATCTACCTCCATCCAAGTCAAAGCCTGTGCAGGAGATTATTACGTCTATAAACTTGTCAAACCCGAGCTGTCAATTCCTCAGCCTACATACTGTACAGGTACTTGTGTGTTTTTTATAGATGATTCTTCTATCTATAAAAGATTAATATTTTTGATATATCTCATTTTTGCAGTTGCATTCCTTTAATAATATGTAGTAATAGCTTTTTTTAGCCTAACTTTTACTTTTATAAAAATCTAACTGGTAAAAAAAAATTGTTTAACCAGTTAGACCAAGGGTCGGGAACCTTTTTTGACCAAAAAAAAATCACACATTGTTTTCGCCATTACCACAAACAAGCTATGTAGCCGCTTTAATCGGAGTGCGGGAGCTCTAGCTTATCATAGAAATGTACGTGGTTTGCCATTTATTGCTGTCGTGACACTCGCAAACAGCACTTTGGCTGGTACAACTTGAAATATATTATTATTATCATAAACTTTTCATTAACTTTGGTAGTCTGTACAACAAAGGAATTGAAATTGGCTGCTTTTTCTGCAGAAAGCTGATATGTCTAATTTTTTTTATCAATCTTTTGTTGGTAAAGGGTGAGAAACCTGGCGAACCACATGATTTTTTGTCAAAGAGCCAGGTGTGACTCGCCAGTCATAGGTATAGGTTCCCGACCACTGACTTAGACTAAAGACAAAAAGCCATCAGACATCATCATTATGCATTTTTATAAATTTTTGACAACATTTTAACAGTGATTTCTGTAACAACCTTTTACTCTTTAACAGTTGCTTTCAACAACATCACTAGTGATCCTTGTTACAATTATAAATCTCTGGATCGTCCCTGGAGAGCCACAAATGAAAGTGGACTGCACATTTGTGATGAATCTTTCTCCTGGAACGGCTGGTACAGACTTTTCTACAATGGAATGAACATCAGAATGCCAGAGAGCTGTGTTAGTGGAGGTGGCTGCAATGCATATAATGGTCTGAGCCTTAATGGTCCTCACCCTCAGAGAGAGGATGGAGTGGTGATCAAGGAGGTCTGTGGAAGCACAGCGAATGGCTGCTGCGATTTCAAATCAACACCCATCAGAGTCAAAGCTTGCCCAGGAGATTACTATGTCTATGAACTTGCCAAACCACGATTCTTGTGTTCTGGATATTGTACAGGTAATATTTATATAGGCCTAGCCTATATGAGCAATATCACACGAGTAGCCATGTTATATGACTCTATATCAGCATAACGGCACTCTATAAAGGCTGAATCTCAGCCGTACTGATATAGAGCCATTTCTCACGACTACTCGTGTGATATTGCGTTTATACAACAGTTTGATGGCACAAGTGTGTAAATAAATAAGAAACAACAATGGAAATATCGCATGGCTGGAAATAGTGTTTTTAATAAATAGGGTTTTTTTTAAACACTTAAAATTATTTTAGTAATGTGTTAAATTTCTATTTTTTAGATGCCAGCACAATATCTCTCGTTCCTACTACAAGTCCGGCTACCATTCCTGGATTCAGCATTACCTCAAGTAAGTTTTTACTGTGAAAACTCCTGCTTAAAGGGTCATGAAACAAAGTAAAGCATATTCTTAAAGGCATTAAATCATATGAACTACAATGACTGCATTGGCATTTTAAATTTTTAGGGTGTAGTGGTATGTTTATAATGAATAATGAATTAGCTTACTACTCTTACTCACTCACTCTACTGTCCAGTCTTTTAGCTGTGGGCATTAAAGTCCACATTGAAGGCTATGTTGCACCACCCACTCAAAAGTACGCTTGACAGAGATGTAAAACAAAGAAGCACAGTTTGCTTTTTCCATTCTTGTTGAAATATAACTTTATTTTTCTTTTGTTCTCAACACCTGCCATCAACACAGATTATGACCCATGCTACAACTACAACATTCTCGACAACTACTGGAGAAACACACTCAATTACTGGTATATGTATGGATATATATCTGGAAATGATGACACTCTAGTTGAATGGGATGGCTGGTATCGATTCTACATTAATGGATCGAGTGCTCAGATGCCTGAGTGGTGTTTCAGTTATATGTCATGTGGAGGTTATAGTTCTCTGTGGCTCAATGGCTCTCATCCTCAGCTAGAAGACGGAGTTGTTTCTCGTGACGTTTACGGCTCTATTAATGGCCAGTGCAGTTCCTACAGATCTGACCCAATCCAAGTCAAAGCTTGTTCTGGAAATTACTATGTCTACAAACTAATAAAGCCAAAACCATCAATCCCAGTGCCTGTATATTGTACAGGTACAGTCATTCTTTTTCATACCTTATATACCATCAATTATAGTCACCTTTCATAAATCACACTGGACAGACCTGTAAATGATAAACGGGTTTAATCATTAAATCTTATATTTATTTATTTAATCCGTAATACATGTAATTCACTATTTCTATTTCCACTATAGTTTCATTCAAAACTCCAAATATTGACCCCTGCTACAATTACACAAGTCTGGATGAGCCTTGGAGAGCCACCAACAATTCTTTCAATTACATCGATTATATGTGTGATTATAATGTCAACTGGAATGGCTGGTACAGGCTGTTCTTCAATGGTCAGAGCGTCCGGATGCCAGAGTCATGTGTTGGTTATGGAATGTGTGGCACTTCTAACCCACTGTGGCTCAACGGTCCTCACCCACAGCCAGAAGATGGAGTGGTGACCCGGCAAGTCTGTGGTTCAACGGGGTATGACTGCTGTGGTTACAGATCTCATCCCATACAAGTCAAAGCCTGTCCAGGAAACTATTATGTGTATGAGTTTGTCAGGCCACTATACTGTGCAGCTTACTGTGCAGGTAGATTTCTTAATATGCATTGGTCATTTATATTTTGGTTTGTGTTTGGAATTTATTGACATTTGATTAAAAAGTATAATTTTTACTTATAACAGATGTTACAAACCTTAACATCCCATCTGCATCTACAACAACATCTAAAACAACAGTGACAATTTCAACCACAGAATCTATTACTGAGCATGTTACAACCCCAGGTAAAGTTTTGTACTGTTTTACTAACATTTAGAAATATTTTATGTACACCTTTTTCATTACATTTATTTTCAGGGTTTATACATATATAGCTATGCTCCAGTATATAGTATGTTCCATGTTTTGTTATGAAAGGAGATGCTCTAATTTACAAATTGTTTTTGGCTATGTTTAAATTCAAATTGTCCTGGGGAGCTCAACTACATAATGTAAGTAGAGAAAAAGTTCCACTTGTAGGTAAATTAAGGTTACACTTTATTTTGATGGTCCCCCAGCAGACAATATATAAAGTGATAGCAGATATTAAGCAGACAGTCTATTAATACTCTACTGGTCTTTGACATGTAGTTGCAAAGTTACTTGTAGTTAGTAGAATGTCTAAAGTGGGCTATTGAATTAAAGTGTTACCTTTATATTCTTAATGTTTCCACAACAGAGGCTATTCCTTTTGACCCTTGCTACAACTACACTGTTCTGGATAATCCTTGGCGATCAACTAACACTCAACATTCCTCCTCCTTAATGTGTGATGCTTATGTCAACTGGGATGGCTGGTATCGTCTCTTCATTGGTGGCCAGAGTGTTCAGATGCCAGACACATGCGTTGATCAATATAGGTGTAGTACTCATGCCCCACTGTGGCTAAATGGTTCACATCCACGAGTCGAGGATGGTGTGGTCACCCGAGGTGTCTGCGGTCACTGGAGCAATGACTGCTGCTATTTCCAATCTAATCCCATTAAAGTGAAAGCCTGCCCAGGAAATTACTACGTCTATGAGTTTGTTAGACCAAATTTCTGCTATGGGGTCTACTGCGCAGGTAAACATATCTGCATTCACCTGTGTATATGTTTATATCTTTGTTAATTATCCAGTGTTCATCATGCCACAGACCATTGCAAATGGTAGTAATGCACTGTGTGTCCTGTATTGACCCATTTTTTTGTTGAATGCACACATCCACACATTTAATGACCAAAAAAAAGTAACATTACTGAAACTTTATTAAGGAAATCATAACATCAAAAGGAAGCCTTTTTAACAGTCTTAAAAAAAATTAAAAACATTAATAATGTGACATTTAGCTTTAGAATTATTTTCTACATTCAGAAAACAAAAGACTCCAATGTGCCAATGTGATCACTGAATGTTCTTTCTTTTTTTATTTGCACATTCACATTCATTTTATTTCACTGCGACTTGATTGGCATATAAACATGGGGAATTTAGCAACAGAGAAAAGCAAAAGCAATTACAGTTAATAAGATTTAAGAGCTTGTTGTATTTGTGACTATATCTGTAAAGTAAAAACATCTTTTTTTGCTGTCTCTTTTTTTCTCTTGACACTCTTCTCTTAAAAGTCACAACTCCCAGCTCTGAACCATGCTCTGGTTACAATATTCTTGATGATCAATGGAGAGACTTGCGCCAGAGCAACTATTACTATGGCCATGATGACATTTATGTTGAATGGAATGGCTGGTATCGGCTGTATTTGAATGGAGAAACTGCTCAAATGTCTGAGTGGTGTGTGAGTTTCTCAGGATGTGGTGGTGATGTTGGACTGTATCTCAATGGTTCTCATCCAAGTCTTGAGGATGGGGTGGTGACCCGTGAAATCTTGGGAACTTTGTCGGTGTGGTCGTGGTTCTGGTGGTGGAACTCCCACCAATGTGGCTCCTATACATCCACCTCCATTGAAGTCAAAGCCTGTCCAGGAGATTTTTACGTCTATAAACTCGTCAAACCTAATGTGTCAATCCCTAGGCCTACGTACTGTGCAGGTGCATTTTTAATTTGTGTGTTTTGTAGATTACATTTATTATTCCCTATAAAGATTAATACTTTGGTACAGCTTGTACATATACAAATGTATTGGAAGTTCAATGTTGAAGTTTTTGTTTATCATGGTTATTTTAACCATTTAGACTAAAGACATGCAGCCATGAGTCACCATTATGTGCTTTTTATAATAGTATTTTGTAATGTAAGTGTACAATACTATAAAATGTGATTTCACTAACAGCCTGTTTCTCTTTAACAGTTTCTTTCAGCAACACCAGTAATGATCCTTGTTATGACTATAAGTCTCTGGATCGTCCCTGGAGAGCCACAAATGAAAGTGGATTGTGGATTTGTGATGAACACTTCTCTTGGAACGGCTGGTACAGACTTTTCTACAATGGAATGAACATCCGAATGCCAGAGAGCTGTGTTAGTGGAGGTGGCTGTAACACAGACATCAGTCTGACACTCAGTGGTCCTCACCCTCAGATAGAGGAAGGAGTGGTGATCAAGGAGGTCTGTGGAAGCACATGGAATGGCTGCTGTGATATAAAATCAACACCCATCAGAGTCAAAGCTTGCCCAGGCGATTACTATGTCTATGAATTTGTAAAGTCACCTTCATACTTTTGTTCAGGGTACTGCACAGGTACTACTTTTTCTGTAATATTTTTATATTATTAAAAAAGAATTTATAAAAAAAAAAAAAAAAAAAAAAAAAAAAATAATAATATATATATATATATATATATATATATATATATATATATATATATATATATATATATATTATTTTAATAATCTCTTAAAATTCACTGTTTTCAGATGACAACACAATATCAAATACCTTTTCCTCTACGAGTCCAGCTACAATTGTTGGATCCAGCACAAGTAGGTGTTTTAGAGTCAAAAAGTATTTTGTCTGTTGTTCAAAGGTCACACATGTCTTTTTAAGACATTAATAAGTGAAATGAATGAAAATGACAGCATTCCTTAAATCAAATCATTGGAGGAATTAATAATGAGCTAATGGCTTTCAGTAAAGGTAGTCTTGCATAGACAGAATTGTGACTGTTGCTTATGTTGCCTGGCTAAACGGCCAGTCACCATTGGCTTTTTCAGATTGGTTATTCAGATAATGGCAGCAGTCCCTGCAAATGCTCCTGCTTTCTGAAATTCATAGAAAATGATCCTCTTTCCTCTCTCCTAATACAATGTCTGTACTAAACAGGACAAGCAGCAGTATAAACTGAATGACAAACAAGGAAAGCATAGTGACAATCACAGATTCCACTGTTCTTTCCCAAATATTGCATGAGGATTTTTATGAATTTTAGCAACACTAGTATAGAGTCACATGGTGTATCCATGGCTTGTAAATTTTACGCATTTCATTTGATCCATTTGTCTCATCAGATGCTGTCAACACAGATCATGACCCATGTTACACCTACAATATTCTTGACAACTACTGGAGAAGCACGTTTAATTACTGGTTTCAATATGGATATGATGACACTTTAGTTGAATGGGATGGGTGGTATCGATTCTACATTAATGGATTAAGTGCTCAGATGCCTGAGTGGTGTTTCAGTTATATGTCATGTGGAGGTTATAGTTCTCTGTGGCTTGGTGGCTCTCATCCTCAGCTGGAAGATGGAGTTGTTTCTCGTGATGTCTACGCCTCTGTTAATGACCAGTGCAGTTCCTACAGATCTGACCCAATCCAAGTCAAAGCTTGTCCTGGAAATTATTATGTCTACAAAATTAAAAGGCCAAAGCCATCGATCCCAGCCCCTGCATATTGTGCAGGTACATTCTCCTATGTCTTTTACTTGGTTATGAGTTACATTGTGAGCTTTGATATAAAGACTACATTTACAGACCTGCTAAAGATTATTGTATTTGCTATGGAAAGGATTTGTGTTTGTTTTTGAAAAAAATCTTAACATTTTTACTATTCCTTAACAGTTGTTTTCACCACTCCGAGTGCTGACCCTTGCTACAACTATAATAGTCTGGATGAGCCACGGAGAGCCACCATCAGCCCATACTATGATAAATATTATTACTATGGAATATGTGATTATAATGCCAACTGGAATGGTTGGTACAGGTTGTTTTACAACGGTCAGAGCGTCCGGATGCCAGAGTCATGTGTTGGTTATGGAATGTGTGGCACTTCTAACCCACTGTGGCTCAACGGTCCTCACCCACAGCCAGAAGATGGAGTGGTGACCCGGCAAGTGTGTGGTTCCACATGGAATGACTGCTGTGGTTACAGATCTCATCCCATACAAGTGAAAGCCTGTCCAGGAAACTATTATGTGTATGAGTTTGTCAGGCCACCATTCTGCTCTGCTTATTGTGCAGGTATTTTTGGGTTTAAAAGATGTCTCATTTTTTAGAAATTTAATTTTATTTTCCACTTTGGCAAAAAGATTTTGTACTGAAATTCAATTTAAATAAAAAATTGGCCCTTTCATTTATTCATTTTTTAGGTGGTAATGATAATTATTAGCTAAAATGTCTGAAATGTCTTTTTAGCTTAAAAGCTGAAAAGTTACTTACCAGTGCTCAGCCATATACATTTTTCATAAACCTCTGAGCAGGAATCTTACAAAATTAAAATTCACACTGAAAAAAATATTTATAAAGTTAATTTTTTTTTACATGCACAAGCAGAATGTTTGTTCCATATTTTTCACCACTTTCTTACCTTCAAGACATGCAAATCTATCATTATTAGTAGTAGCAGTAGCAGTAATAGTAGAAGTACAAGTAGTAAATATCCTCTTTTTTTTGTATGCTTTTAAATGATAGTCATTGGACCTATATAAATATTACAGTTTGCATATTTGTTTTCTTTACAGAAATTATCACCACAAATGCAACAAGATCAAGTAATTCCTCAGGTATTTTAACACAATTTAAACAAAAATAATGTGACATCACATGGTAAAAAAACAAACATATTAAAAGTATACTTATGTTTCTGTCTATACCACAGTTGCAGGACCATTTTATCCATTTGGACCAGGAGACACAGAGAATGATCGTTCTGATGATGGAATTTCACCAGTGATCTTACTTCTGCAACAGTTCATATTTTTTGGACAGGCATACAACCAAGTATATGTAAGCAAATCTGATTTTATTTAAATGGAGACCAACATGGCATTCACAATGAATTACAAATTATTTGACTTTTGAATGATCAAAATAGTTCCCTTTTGAGGGAACTCAATGCTGCTTTATGGTGTTGATGCCTTCAGAGTGTGTTGGTGTCTGGAGCACGTGTGATATCACACCAAACTTATTGACTGACGGAGGTCAGGTGACAAAGGGTAGCGCATCAACAAGACCATAAAAGGGCACTTCCATCAGGGGATGCGACTTGAGTCTTTGTTAGCTGTGGCTTTGATAGATGGTTTTTGTATATTTAAACAGTGGTGTATGAACATAGCTCATCATTTTTTATAATTAAATAAATACATAAACATACATTCATACATTCCATACTTCCTGCATGTCTGCACAGCTTCTTCAGACCATTAGAATCTGGGGGCTCTATGACATAGGTGCCCTTTTATGGTCTTATTGACGCACTACACTTAGTCACCTGACCTCTGTCGGCCAATAGGATTGGCGTGATTTCACACATGCTTCAGACACTGCTGCACACTGAAGCCATTCCCAGAGCATCAATGCCATGATGGAGCATCTTATTCCCTTCTCTTTTGCTTCCTCATCAATATTGCAAACTTTGACACTTTTATTTTAGTCTATTTCTAACTGTTACTTTATATGTATGAGGTAAAAGAAAAATGATAGTTTGTGGTTAAAAGTATTGCAACATTATCCTTATTTCAGATCAACAACAATGGATACTTGACATTTGATTGGCCGTGGTACAGCTACATTCCATACCAGTTCCCAGGTTATGGCGGAACAGACCTCATCGCTCCATTCTGGACAGATATTGATAACCGTGGCAATGGTGTTATATCATATCGTCAGTACACCTCTGGCAGTGTCCTTACAGAGGCCACACAAGACATTAACCAATATTTCCCTGACCTGAGCTTCTCTGCTACTTGGGTCTTTGTTGCAACATGGGACAGAGTTGCATATTACCCATATTCTGGAACTGTAAGAATCTGGTTTTGTAAAATCTTCTTGTTCTTGTTTATAGCATATTTGAGACAACAAAATGAATGTAATCCACAAAGTAGAGTTGCTATACTGTGCATTGTATGATCACTGTGTTTGTTCAATTTAGAAAACTTATGTTGGCCAAAATCTGATTTTTCAATTTGTCATTTTCAGGAAACATCTTTCCAAGTGGTTTTGATTTCAAATGGTCATTTCTCATTTGTTTTGATGAATTATGGAACAATTGCACCAACTCAACGATATGTACAGGTGTGTGCAACATGACAAGTTGAAACTGTTCCAGTTGACTAACTTAAAAAGATCCTAACAGGCTTTTCTTTTGATTACTTATTATAGGCTGGTTATGACACCATCAGCTCTAGATACCACTTCTCAATTACTGGATCCATACAGAGTAACATCACAAGCTTAACATACAGCAGCAATGTCGATGTGCCAGGCAGATGGGCCTTCAGAACAGATAATGGATTGCGGGGTTGTCAGTTTAATGGTAACGTTATTATTTTAATGTTATTATGTCATTATTTTTAACTAATTAAATTGTTTTCTATTAGTCTGTTAGCAGTGGCCACTTTCCATTTCAGTGTTGCTTATTGGTTAAAAATCTTGTGTAAAAAAGAAGTCTCATGTGAAACTATTTTAGGTATTCCAGTGCAACTTGGGGACTCTTTCTGGAGTGATGCCACCTGCCAGCAGAGATGCACCTGTACCAGCAGCGGCCTCCAGTGTAGCCAGGAGCCCTGCAGTTATTCCCAAGCCTGCCGTCCAGCTTCCTTCCAGTACTCTTGCCAGAACATTCAACGGCAAACCTGTACCATCTCTGGTGATCCTCACTACTATACCTTTGATTATCAGATTTTTCACTTTCAAGGGACCTGCACTTATGTTCTATCCGAGGTTAGTCTTTCTCTAGATGCTATGGCTTTCTGTTTATTGTAAAAAAGGTATGAAGCCAATCAGTAATCCTTGAATTATTTAGGCTTGTGGCAACGGTATGCCATACTATCGCATTGAGGGCAAAAATGAGCATCGGGGCAGCACACATGTGTCATGGACTCGGATGGTCAGAGTGTTTGTCTATGATGAAGTAATTGAGCTGGTCAAGGATCACTATTATGATGCGAAGGTTAGTATGAATATATTGCTTGAGTTTTCACATGGATGTGACCTTCTATCCATATTGCTAATATCCTCTTTTTGCAACATTGTCTAGGTTAATGGAAGCTTTGCAGCAACGCCCTTTACCCTCCGCAATGGCTCCATTCAGGTCTATCGGTCAGGTTTTTCTTTGGCCATCAGCACAGACTTTGGTCTGGTTGTTACATATGATGCATACAGCTACGTTAGCATCTCTGTACCTTATGACTACTTTAACGCCACATGCGGTCTGTGTGGAAACTTTAACCTGCGCCCCGAAGATGACTTCCGTTCACCCAGTGGGGAGATTTTGAGCTCAGATGTGGACTTTGCCAACAGCTGGAAAGTTCAAAGTGACACAGATCCTGAATGCCATAATGTCAGGTGCACAGGTCTGGCTTGTGCTGTTTGTACCACCGATGAAATGAGTGTTTACAGTGACACCAACCACTGTGGGATCCTAGGAGATGTTGTCGGCCCATTCGCCGCTTGCCACCCTGTACATGCTCCACAGACCTACATGGAGAACTGTGTCTATGACCTTTGCTTGGGAGGAGGGTACCAGCCCATTCTGTGCCAGGCTCTCAATGTGTATGCTACTCAGTGCCAACAGCAGGGTGTACACCTTGGGCAGTGGAGACAGCAGGGCTTTTGTGGTAGGCATCTTGATGAATGCATTGAATAAAACAAATTTGATCTCTGTCCAAATCCAAAGATTACAGAAATTGATGCATATTCTTTATTTTCTTCCTCCATTTCCAGAGATTCAGTGCCCTCAACACAGTCATTTTGAGCCTCAAGGAACAGGCTGTCCTGCGACTTGCAGTAATCCATCTGCCCCAATGAACTGTCCCTTGCCTAATCAGGAGAGCTGTATCTGTGATCCTGGGTACATCCTCAGTGCTGGAGAGTGTGTGCCTGAAGTAAACTGTGGCTGCACCTTTGAGGGCTTCTATTACGCTGAAGGACAGTCAGTGGTGTTGGACGGTGACTGTGGGAGACGGTGTGTATGCAGCAGCACGTCGATGATCTGCCATCAGCACCAGTGTGGTCCAGCGGAGGTGTGTGGAGTCCATGACGGTGTGAGAGGCTGCAGACCCATCGGCTATGCTACCTGCTCGGTTGAAAACCTGGGGTCATATCACACCTTCGATGGACAAAGTTTCAGATACCCCGGAGCTTGCGGACTGACCCTTGTTAGAGTGATGGGGCCTTCCCCCCTACCACACTTTGTGTTGACAGTGGAGAAAATACCCAGAGGCCTTCATGACTTTGCCAGGTTCTTGAAGTTTGAGGCAGAAGGAATCCAGGTCGCCATCGAAATGGGAGTGGGCAGCAATGTAAAGGTTAGGCAAAATTTTAAGTCACTAAGCATTTATTTAGTAAAAGAGCATAATCGTCTTATTTCTCAAATTCATATACTAAATGGAAAAGTCTCTGTTTATCATTCTCTTCAGGTGGATGGACAGATGGTTGGTCTGCCCGTCAGTGTTGGCTCTGGTCAAATCCGTATCTATCACAGTAGTGTGAGGGGTTTTGTTTTGGAAACAAACTTTGGGGTGACCGTGAGAGCCGACTGGCCACACGTTGTCCGTGTCACAGCACCGAGCACGTACAACGGTACACTCGGAGGTCTGTGTGGCAACTTGAACGGAGACATTGCCGATGAGTTCTACACTCCAGATGCTGTCCTTTTGAATGACACCCAGCTGTTTGCGGAGAGCTGGCGAGATGGATCCCTATCAGCACAGTGTGAGGACCCACCTGATAGCTGGGAACCAGGACATTATCAGAACAGCAGTCAGTTCAGTGATCATTGTGGTATCATGGCTATGGATGATGGACCATTTGCTGAGTGCAGCAGAACACTAGATCCTCAGCAACGGATAGCAGATTGCATTAAGTTGCTGGAGCAGACACAAGGTGCCAGAGAGGCCCTATGTGAGGCTCTGCGAGGTTACACGCTGCTTTGCCAACAGAATGGCATTGCAGTTGAAGAGTGGAGAAGTGTCACCCACTGCGGTAAGCATCTAGTGTTGGACCTGCTCACTTAGAACTTAATTTTATGAATCTCCAATGTGCTTAAAATTTCTTTCATTGTTTTCAACTAGAATCCACATGTCCAGCAAATACCCATTATGAATTATGCGGCACATCCTGTCCTGCGTCCTGCCCCAGCCTCTCGTTTCCATTTCAGTGTACCTTGCAGTGCCAGGAAGGATGCCAGTGTAATGATGGAAATGTGTTAAATGGAGATCGCTGTGTGCCCCCCACGGGTTGTGGTTGTCACTACTCTGGGCGTTATCGGCAGGCTGGAGAGAGGTTCTGGCATGGTGAAGAGTGTCAGTTCTGGTGTGTTTGTGACGGAATCACTGGAAATGTCCGTTGCACGCCATCATCTTGCAGCGAAGAAGAGGTTTGCCATGTGTTGGACGGCGAGTACGGCTGCCATCCTCATCCACATGCTCGTTGCTCTGCTTCGGGTGACCCCCACTACATGTCTTTTGATGGATCCTTCTTTGACTTCCAGGGCACATGTCGCTATGTGCTAGCCACAGTATGTAATGACACTGTTGGGCTTCCGTATTTCCAGGTGGATGCAAGGAATGAGGCATGGCATGGACTCCCGGTGGCAATTACTGTTGAAGTTTTTGTCAATGTCTCTGGGCATCTTGTTCACATGTCACAAGACATGAACGGTCATTCTACCGTTGAGGTAATCAAGCATCGCTCGTTGTAATTTCCCTTGATAAACAAAACATAATGATTAATGACAGGCTTGTGTTAATGTTATGAGGCCCTGATCTACAGCAGACAATCTTAGAACACCCTGCTATTATTTTCCTTTCAATCAGGTTGATGGAGAGACCAGAAACCTCCCCATCCTGCTTGATTCTGGTCAGATGTCTGTCTACTCCAGTGGACAGTACATATTCGTATCAACCGACTTTGGTTTCAGTGTGAGTTATGGTGGCTCCTGGACTGTGAACATCATCGTACCAGCAGACTACAGTGGGGTTACATGTGGCCTCTGTGGTAACTTCAATGGCCAAAGCAACGATGACTTCATGATGCCTTCAGGGGCTCTGGTACGCTCAGCAGACCAGTTTGGAGCAAGTTGGAAGGTTGAAGATGGGCTGCCATGTAATGATGGGTGTGGAAACAATTGCCCTTCGTGCCAAGATCAGACAACTGCCCGTTCTCTGTGTGACATCATCAGGTCCAGTGAGGGCCCCTTTAGCTTCTGCCATGTTTATGTCGATCCTCAAGCCTACTTTAATGACTGTGTGTTCGATGTGTGTCTTTCTGGAAACCGTAACGATGTCCTGTGTCGCTCGATCCAAACCTATGCGAGTGCCTGTCAATCTATCAATGCTGTTATCTACCCCTGGAGAGAAAGCGCATCCTGTGGTGAGTGAGATAACTTTCGGTTATTTCCATTAGTGTGTGTCATTAGCTTGTATTGTAATCAAATGGTATATGCATTTATAAGATGTGCTTTATATGCTTTGTTTGTTACGTTCCCAGCCATGACCTGCTCAGAGAACAGCCACTATGAGTTGTGTGGCACAGACTGTGGTCACACTTGCGCCAGCAGCATTGATGCTAATTGTGAACACACATGCTCAGAGGGATGTTTCTGTGATGATGGATTGGTGAGGAGTGGAGGATTCTGTGTACCGGTGGAGCAATGTGGCTGCCTTTATGATGGATTCTACTTTAATGTGAGGATTTTAAAAAACTCCTTTAACGAAGCTTTATTAGGTCTCACAGGATACTGAAAAGTGGAACCTTGTATGTAGTGTTACTGCAAAAACAACTCCTCAAACATACTCATTCTTGAAATGTAGAGTTTATTATTTTGTGGAATGATTTTATAGGTTGGCGAGCAGTTCTGGGATCTAGAATGTTCTCAGCTCTGTGAGTGTTTTGCTCCAAATGATCTGCGCTGCTCTGCTTCTTCCTGCCAACCGACTATGGAGTGTACGGTCAGAGGTGGACGTCGGGGCTGCTATGGTCAGTGACCAACTGTGATATCTCTCATATTAACTTTTCTTAATTACATCAGCATTTGGCTTTGGGTGGATGATCACAATCTTTTTCATGGAAATTCCTCTTTACAGAAGAGAGCACCACATACATGACCACCACCAGATCAAGCCTTTCCTCAGGTATTTTTGAAACAATTTAGAAAAAACTGACAATAAATTCAAATAAGTATTTTAGTGATTTAATGTATTAAAGAAAAGTCTGTATAAATCTTTCAAGACAGGTATACCATGAGCTTTTGATTTTTTTTTTTTTAATCATTGGTAAAGTATATGGTAATGTTAAAGCCATTAGTTTCCATAATGTCAACTCCTATTTAGTGTTAATTTCAGATAAAGAACTAAACTACCTAGCCCTAGAAAATCCACCAATCAAAAGATCAAAGCAAACAAATCAGGGTGAAAGAGATGTGCAGTGACCGCTCAACCCATGCAGCATTGTGAAATCGAGTGCTTTTATTTTCCAACTTTTTATATATTTGTGTATAGATTATTATTTTTCAGTCTATTTAAAATACGTAGTTTTTATACGTATAACCACTGATTAATAGTTATAATATATATGTATTATTCATCCTGCTGTATATACAATACATATTGCACAAATCTGTCTTCTGTTCCAGATGTATACCACATTATTGCTATTTATTTTATTTTACTTATTTATTATTATTTTCTTAGTTTTACTTATTTAAATGTTCTTTCTGTTCTCATGTCATATGTATGTCTATGTACCAAGAGTTCCTGAAGAAAACCTCAACAAATTCCTTGTGTGTTTGTGCACACCTGGAGAGTAAAGCTCATTCTGATTCTGATTCTGATAATTATCATCGGCAATGCTTCATGGGACTGTAGTTCATTTCATCCTGAAAGATGTGTAGAGCACATTCTTGTACTCTTGTCTTTCCCAGATTTTCTCATATGTTTTTTTAAGACAAAGTTAATAATGTTGTGATTTGTCTCAGGAGAGTTTGACTTGGTTCAGAACTTTTTTTTGAACAACTTTTTCAAATCCTTATGAAGAAAATGAATAGGAAAAATGCTTTGGGGAGCAAGGGTGCAAGGGACGATCATTGTTGTGCTCTATAGAGATGTCAGAGTTGGCATGTAATGTGGTAAAAATCTTTTCTCTACAGAACCGAGCACCACATACATAACCACCAACAGATCAAGCATTCCCCCAGGTATTTTTTGAAACAATTTGTAAAGAAAAACAAGCAAAAAATGCAAAGACAGTGAATGCAAAGATGAAGTCATTTGAACTGACATCAGAGATTTATTTATTTTTTCATGAATTCCCACAGCTGTGTTTTATCCATTTGGAGCTGGCGACACAGAGAATGATCGCTCTGATGATGGGAGTTCATCTGTGATCTACCTTCTGCAACAGTTCATATTTTTTGGACAAACATATAGCCGAATATATGTAAGTCAGTGTACGATGCCAGCTTTTTTTTCATTTGTGATTATGGTTTGGAGGTCACCTGTGTTAACACTAAATGAGGAAATGACCTTTCATTGCATTCCTTCTTTCTGTTACTATTGACTTCTGAATGCTCAATTGTATTTATTTGTTTGTTTATTTATTATAATTTTTACATTTAAAAACATTTTTATTTTATACTATTTATTGATTTATTTTACATTTTTTACTATTTCATTATTATTTCTAATCTTAGTCTATTTGCAACTCTTTATTGACCTGTTTCTTTGGTAGTTTGGAGTGTGTTCACACAACAGGATTTTAAATATTTTTAAAGAAATTTTGTATGATAAGAAATCTTTATCTCATTCAGGTCAACAACAATGGACACCTGACTTTTGATGGGCCATTTCACAGCTGGACACCATACCAGTTCCCAGGTTATGGCGGAACAGACCTCATCGCTCCATTCTGGACAGATATTGATAACCGTGGCAATGGTGTTATTTCATATCGTCAGTACACCTCTGGCAGTGTCCTTACAGAGGCCACACAAGACATTAACCAATATTTCCCTGACCTGAGCTTCTCTGCTACTTGGGTCTTTGTTGCAACATGGGACAGAGTTGCATATTTCCCTCTATCAGGAACAGTAAGAAACCAATTTAGTTTTGTAAAATCTTTCTGTTTTTGTTCAGTAACATATTTGAGAAATCAGAATGATTTAACATCATGAAGCAAAGTTTCTACACATTACTGTTTTTCTTTGTTTGTTTTTTGTGACATTCAGAAAACTTTTGTTGGTCAGAACTTTATTTTTGTTGTTGTCTTTTTCAGGAAACATCTTTCCAAGTGGTTTTGATTTCAGATGGCCATTTCTCATTTGTTTTAATGAATTATGGAACAATTGCGCCAACACAGAGATACATACAGGTGTGTACAACATGGAAAATGAAATATAGAGATCTAGGAGACTACATAAATAAGATGCTGAAAGTTTTGTCATAATTTATCACAGGCTGGTTATGACACCATCAGCTCAAGATACCATTTCTCAGTTCCTGGGTCATTCTCCAATAACATCACAAACTTGACATACAGCAGCAATGTCAACGAGCCAGGCAGATGGGCCTTCAGAACAGATCATGGATCACGGGGTTGTCAATTTAATGGTAATGTTGTGTTTTTTTACAAAATAAATCATTTAGTATTTACAGGAACCAATTCAGTTACAAATTTAAATGTTATTGTACCTTATTGGTGAACCAAGAAGTCTTAAAAATATCCTAAATATCCAGTATTTTTGAGTTAAAATCCATGTGAAACTGTTGTCCTGTAGGTATTCCAGTGCAACTTGGGGACTCTTTCTGGAGTGATGCCACCTGCCAGCAGAGATGCACCTGTACCAGCAGCGGCCTCCAGTGTAGCCAGGAGCCCTGCAGTTATTCCCAAGCCTGCCGTCCAGCTTCCTTCCAGTACTCTTGCCAGAACATTCAACGGCAAACCTGTACCATCTCTGGTGATCCTCACTACTATACCTTTGATTATCAGATTTTTCACTTTCAAGGGACCTGCACTTACGTTCTATCCGAGGTTAGTCTTTCTCTATAGATTCTATGGCTTTCTGTTGATTGTATAATAGATATAAATCAGTCTGTAAACCTTCAATATTTTAGGCTTGTGGCAACGGTTTGCCATATTATCGCATTGAGGGCAAAAACGAACATCGGGGCAGCACACATGTGTCATGGACACGGTTGGTCAGAGTATTTGTCTATGATGAAGTACTTGAACTGGTCAAAGATCACTATCATGAAGCGAAGGTTAGTGTTAATATATATTGCTTGAGTTTTCACATGGATGTGACCTTCTATCCATATTGCTAATATCCTCTTTTTGCAACATTGTCTAGGTTAATGGAAGCTTTGCAGCAACGCCCTTTACCCTCCGCAATGGCTCCATTCAGGTCTATCGGTCAGGTTTTTCTTTGGCCATCAGCACAGACTTTGGTCTGGTTGTTACATATGATGCATACAGCTACGTTAGAATCTCTGTACCTTATGACTACTTTAACGCCACATGCGGTCTGTGCGGAAACTTTAACCTGCGCCCCGAAGATGACTTCCGTTCACCCAGTGGGGAGATTTTGAGCTCAGATGTGGACTTTGCCAACAGTTGGAAAGTTCAAAGTGACACAGATCCTGAATGCCATAATGTCAGGTGCACAGGTCTGGCTTGTGCTGTTTGTACCACCGATGAAATGAGTGTTTACAGTGACACCAACCACTGTGGGATCCTAGGAGATGTTGTCGGCCCATTCGCCGCTTGCCACCCTGTACATGCTCCACAGACCTACATGGAGAACTGTGTCTATGACCTTTGCTTGGGAGGAGGGTACCAGCCCATTCTGTGCCAGGCTCTCAATGTGTATGCTACTCAGTGCCAACAGCAGGGTGTACACCTTGGGCAGTGGAGACAGCAGGGCTTTTGTGGTAGGCATCTTGATGAATGCATTGAATAAAACAAATTTGATCTCTGTCCAAATCCAAAGATTACAGAAATTGATGCATATTCTTTATTTTCTTCCTCCATTTCCAGACATTCAGTGCCCTCAACACAGTCATTTTGAGCCTCAAGGAACAGGCTGTCCTGCGACTTGCAGTAATCCATCTGCCCCAATGAACTGTCCCTTGCCCAATCAGGAGAGCTGTATCTGTGATCCTGGGTACATCCTCAGTGCTGGAGAGTGTGTGCCTGAAGTAAACTGTGGCTGCACCTTTGAGGGCTTCTATTACGCTGAAGGACAGTCAGTGGTGTTGGACGGTGACTGTGGGAGACGGTGTGTATGCAGCAGCACGTCGATGATCTGCCATCAGCACCAGTGTGGTCCAGCGGAGGTGTGTGGAGTCCATGACGGTGTGAGAGGCTGCAGACCCATCGGCTATGCTACCTGCTCGGTTGAAAACCTAGGGTCATATCACACCTTCGATGGACAAAGTTTCAGATACCCCGGAGCTTGCGGACTGACCCTTGTTAGAGTGATGGGGCCTTCCCCCCTACCACACTTTGTGTTGACAGTGGAGAAAACACCCAGAGGCCTTCATGACTTTGCCAGGTTCTTGAAGTTTGAGGCAGAAGGAATCCAGGTCGCCATCGAAATGGGAGTGGGCAGCAATGTAAAGGTTAGGCAAAATATTAAGTCACTAAGCATTTATTTAGTAAAAGAGCATAATCGTGTTATTTCTCAAATTCATATACTAAATGGAAAAGTCTCTGTTTATCATTCTCTTCAGGTGGATGGACAGATGGTTGGTCTGCCCGTCAGTGTTGGCTCTGGTCAAATCCGTATCTATCACAGTAGTGTGAGGGGTTTTGTTTTGGAAACAAACTTTGGGGTGACCGTGAGAGCCGACTGGCCACACGTTGTCCGTGTCACAGCACCGAGCACGTACAACGGTACACTCGGAGGTCTGTGTGGCAACTTGAACGGAGACATTGCCGATGAGTTCTACACTCCAGATGCTGTCCTTTTGAATGACACCCAGCTGTTTGCGGAGAGCTGGCGAGATGGATCCCTATCAGCACAGTGTGAGGACCCACCTGACAGCTGGGAACCAGGACATTATCAGAACAGCAGTCAGTTCAGTGATCATTGTGGTATCATGGCTATGGATGATGGACCATTTGCTGAGTGCAGCAGAACACTAGATCCTCAGCAACGGATAGCAGATTGCATTAAGTTGCTGGAGCAGACACAAGGTGCCAGAGAGGCCCTATGTGAGGCTCTGCGAGGTTACACGCTGCTTTGCCAACAGAATGGCATTGCAGTTGAAGAGTGGAGAAGTGTCACCCACTGCGGTAAGCATCTAGTGTTGGACCTGCTCACTTAGAACTTAATGTTATGAATCTCCAATGTGCTTAAAATTTCTTTCATTGTTTTCAACTAGAATCCACATGCCCAGCAAATACCCATTATGAATTATGCGGCACATCCTGTCCTGCGTCCTGCCCCAGCCTCTCGTTTCCATTTCAGTGTACCTTGCAGTGCCAGGAAGGATGCCAGTGTAATGATGGAAATGTGTTAAATGGAGATCGCTGTGTGCCCCCCACGGGTTGTGGTTGTCACTACTCTGGGCGTTATCGGCAGGCTGGAGAGAGGTTCTGGCATGGTGAAGAGTGTCAGTTCTGGTGTGTTTGTGACGGAATCACTGGAAATGTCCGTTGCACGCCATCATCTTGCAGCGAAGAAGAGGTTTGCCATGTGTTGGACGGCGAGTACGGCTGCCATCCTCATCCACATGCTCGTTGCTATGCTTCGGGTGACCCCCACTACATGTCTTTTGATGGATCCTTCTTTGACTTTCAGGGCACATGTCGCTATGTGCTAGCCACAGTATGTAATGACACTGTTGGGCTTCCGTATTTCCAGGTGGATGCAAGGAATGAGGCATGGCATGGACTCCCGGTGGCAATTACTGTTGAAGTTTTTGTCAATGTCTCTGGGCATCTTGTTCACATGTCACAAGACATGAACGGTCATTCTACCGTTGAGGTAATCAAGCATCGCTCATTGTAATTTCCCTTGATAAACAAAACATAATGATTAATGACAGGCTTGTGTTAATGTTATGAGGCCCTGATCTACAGGAGACAATCTTAGAACACCCTGCTATTATTTTCCTTTCAATCAGGTTGATGGAGAGACCAGAAACCTCCCCATCCTGCTTGATTCTGGTCAGATGTCTGTCTACTCCAGTGGACAGTACATATTCGTATCAACCGACTTTGGTTTCAGTGTGAGTTATGGTGGCTCCTGGACTGTGAACATCATCGTACCAGCAGACTACAGTGGGGTTACATGTGGCCTCTGTGGTAACTTCAATGGCCAAAGCAACGATGACTTCATGATGCCTTCAGGGGCTCTGGTACGCTCAGCAGACCAGTTTGGAGCAAGTTGGAAGGTTGAAGATGGGCTGCCATGTAATGATGGGTGTGGAAACAATTGCCCTTCGTGCCAAGATCAGACAACTGCCCGTTCTCTGTGTGACATCATCAGGTCCAGTGAGGGCCCCTTTAGCTTCTGCCATGTTTATGTCGATCCTCAAGCCTACTTTAATGACTGTGTGTTCGATGTGTGTCTTTCTGGAAACCGTAACGATGTCCTGTGTCGCTCGATCCAAACCTATGCGAGTGCCTGTCAATCTATCAATGCTGTTATCTACCCCTGGAGAGAAAGCGCATCCTGTGGTGAGTGAGATAACTTTCGGTTATTTCCATTAGTGTGTGTCATTAACTTATATTGTAATCAAATGGTATATGCATTTATAAGATGTGCTTTATATGCTTTGTTTGTTACGTTCCCAGCCATGACCTGCTCAGAGAACAGCCACTATGAGTTGTGTGGCACAGACTGTGGTCACACTTGCGCCAGCAGCATTGATGCTAGTTGTGAACACACATGCTCAGAGGGATGTTTCTGTGATGATGGATTGGTGAGGAGTGGAGGATTCTGTGTACCGGTGGAGCAATGTGGCTGCCTTTATGATGGATTCTACTTTAATGTGAGGATTTTAAAAAACTCCTTTAACGAAGCTTTATTAGGTCTCACAGGATACTGAAAAGTGGAACCTTGTATGTAGTGTTACTGCAAAAACAACTCCTCAAACATACTCATGTCCTCCCTTCTTGAAATGTAGAGTTTATTATTTTGTGGAATGATTTTATAGGTTGGCGAGCAGTTCTGGGATCTAGAATGTTCTCAGCTCTGTGAGTGTTTTGCTCCAAATGATCTGCGCTGCTCTGCTTCTTCCTGCCAACCGACTATGGAGTGTACGGTCAGAGGTGGACGTCGGGGCTGCTATGGTCAGTGACCAACTGTGATATCTCTCATATTAACTTTTCTTAATTACATCAGCATTTGGCTTTGGGTGGATGATCACAATCTTTTTCATGGAAATTCCTCTTTACAGAAGAGAGCACCACATACATGACCACCACCAGATCAAGCCTTTCCTCAGGTATTTTTGAAACAATTTAGAAAAAACTGACAATAAATTCAAATAAGTATTTTAGTGATTTAATGTATTAAAGAAAAGTCTGTATAAATCTTTCAAGACAGGTATACCATGAGCTTTAGATTTTTTTTTTTTAATCATTGGTAAAGTATATGGTAATGTTAAAGCCATTAGTTTCCATAATGTCAACTCCTATTTAGTGTTAATTTCAGATAAAGAACTAAACTACCTAGCCCTAGAAAATCCACCAATCAAAAGATCAAAGCAAACAAATCAGGGTGAAAGAGATGTGCAGTGACCGCTCAACCCATGCAGCATTGTGAAATCGAGTGCTTTTATTTTCCAACTTTTTATATATTTGTGTATAGATTATTATTTTTCAGTCTATTTAAAATACGTAGTTTTTATACGTATAACCACTGATTAATAGTTATAATATATATGTATTATTCATCCTGCTGTATATACAATACATATTGCACAAATCTGTCTTCTGTTCCAGATGTATACCACATTATTACTATTTATTTTATTTTACTTATTTATTATTATTTTCTTAGTTTTACTTATTTAAATGTTCTTTCTGTTCTCATGTCATATGTATGTGTATGTACCAAGAGTTCCTGAAGAAAACCACAACAAATTCCTTGTGTGTTTGTGCACACCTGGCGAATAAAGCTCATTCTGATTCTGATTCTGATAATTATCATCAGCAATGCTTCATGGGACTGTAGTTCATTTCATCCTGAAAGATGTGTAGAGCACATTCTTGTACTCTTGTCTTTCCCAGATTTTCTCATATGTTTTTTTAAGACAAAGTTAATAATGTTGTGATTTGTCTCAGGAGAGTTTGACTTGGTTCAGAACTTTTTTTTGAACAACTTTTTCAAATCCTTATGAAGAAAATGAATAGGAAAAATGCTTTGGGGAGCAAGGGTGCAAGGGACGATCATTGTTGTGCTCTATAGAGATGTCAGAGTTGGCATGTAATGTGGTAAAAATCTTTTCTCTACAGAACCGAGCACCACATACATAACCACCAACAGATCAAGCATTCCCCCAGGTATTTTTTGAAACAATTTGTAAAGAAAAACAAGCAAAAAATGCAAAGACAGTGAATGCAAAGATGAAGTCATTTGAACTGATATCAGAGATTTATTTATTTTTTCATGAATTCCCACAGCTGTGTTTTATCCATTTGGAGCTGGCGACACAGAGAATGATCGCTCTGATGATGGGAGTTCATCTGTGATCTACCTTCTGCAACAGTTCATATTTTTTGGACAAACATATAGCCGAATATATGTAAGTCAGTGTACGATGCCAGCTTTTTTTCATTTGTGATTATGGTTTGGAGGTCACCTGTGTTAACACTAAATGAGGAAATGACCTTTCATTGCATTCCTTCTTTCTGTTACTATTGACTTCTGAATGCTCAATTGTATTTATTTGTTTGTTTATTTATTATAATTTTTACATTTAAAAACATTTTTATTTTATACTATTTATTGATTTATTTTACATTTTTTACTATTTCATCATTATTTCTAATCTTAGTCTATTTGCAACTCTTTATTGACCTGTTTCTTTGGTAGTTTGGAGTGTGTTCACACAACAGGATTTTAAATATTTTTAAAGAAATTTTGTATGATAAGAAATCTTTATCTCATTCAGGTCAACAACAATGGACACCTGACTTTTGATGGGCCATTTCACAGCTGGACACCATACCAGTTCCCAGGTTATGGCAGAACAGACCTCATCGCTCCATTCTGGACAGATATTGATAACCGTGGCAATGGTGTTATTTCATATCGTCAGTACACCTCTGGCAGTGTCCTTACAGAGGCCACACAAGACATTAACCAATATTTCCCTGACCTGAGCTTCTCTGCTACTTGGGTCTTTGTTGCAACATGGGACAGAGTTGCATATTTCCCTCTATCAGGAACAGTAAGAAACCCATTTAGTTTTGTAAAAATCTTTCTGTTTTTGTTCAGTAACATATTTGAGAAATCAGAATGATTTAACATCATGAAGCAAAGTTTCTACACATTACTGTTTTTCTTTGTTTGTTTTTTTGTGACATTCAGAAAACTTTTGTTGGTCAGAACTTTATTTTTGTTGTTGTCTTTTTCAGGAAACATCTTTCCAAGTGGTTTTGATTTCAGATGGCCATTTCTCATTTGTTTTAATGAATTATGGAACAATTGCGCCAACACAGCGATACATACAGGTGTGTACAACATGGAAAATAAAATATAGAGATCTAGGAGACTACATAAATAAGATGCTGAAAGTTTTGTCATAATTTATCACAGGCTGGTTATGACACCATCAGCTCAAGATACCATTTCTCAGTTCCTGGGTCATTCTCCAATAACATCACAAACTTGACATACAGCAGCAATGTCAACGAGCCAGGCAGATGGGCCTTCAGAACAGATCATGGATCACGGGGTTGTCAATTTAATGGTAATGTTGTGTTTTTTTACAAAATAAATCATTTAGTATTTACAGGAACCAATTCAGTTACAAATTTAAATGTTATTGTACCTTATTGGTGAACCAAGAAGTCTTAAAAATATCCTAAATATCCAGTATTTTTGAGTTAAAATCCATGTGAAACTGTTGTCCTGTAGGTATTCCAGTGCAACTTGGGGACTCTTTCTGGAGTGATGCCACCTGCCAGCAGAGATGCACCTGTACCAGCAGCGGCCTCCAGTGTAGCCAGGAGCCCTGCAGTTATTCCCAAGCCTGCCGTCCAGCTTCCTTCCAGTACTCTTGCCAGAACATTCAACGGCAAACCTGTACCATCTCTGGTGATCCTCACTACTATACCTTTGATTATCAGATTTTTCACTTTCAAGGGACCTGCACTTACGTTCTATCCGAGGTTAGTCTTTCTCTATAGATTCTATGGCTTTCTGTTGATTGTATAATAGATATAAATCAGTCTGTAAACCTTCAATATTTTAGGCTTGTGGCAACGGTTTGCCATATTATCGCATTGAGGGCAAAAACGAACATCGGGGCAGCACACATGTGTCATGGACACGGTTGGTCAGAGTATTTGTCTATGATGAAGTACTTGAACTGGTCAAAGATCACTATCATGAAGTGAAGGTTAGTGTTAATATATTGCTTGAGTTTTCACATGGATGTGACCTTCTATCCATATTGCTAATATCCTCTTTTTGCAACATTGTCTAGGTTAATGGAAGCTTTGCAGCAACGCCCTTTACCCTCCGCAATGGCTCCATTCAGGTCTATCGGTCAGGTTTTTCTTTGGCCATCAGCACAGACTTTGGTCTGGTTGTTACATATGATGCATACAGCTACGTTAGCATCTCTGTACCTTATGACTACTTTAACGCCACATGCGGTCTGTGTGGAAACTTTAACCTGCGCCCCGAAGATGACTTCCGTTCACCCAGTGGGGAGATTTTGAGCTCAGATGTGGACTTTGCCAACAGTTGGAAAGTTCAAAGTGACACAGATCCTGAATGCCATAATGTCAGGTGCACAGGTCTGGCTTGTGCTGTTTGTACCACCGATGAAATGAGTGTTTACAGTGACACCAACCACTGTGGGATCCTAGGAGATGTTGTCGGCCCATTCGCCGCTTGCCACCCTGTACATGCTCCACAGACCTACATGGAGAACTGTGTCTATGACCTTTGCTTGGGAGGAGGGTACCAGCCCATTCTGTGCCAGGCTCTCAATGTGTATGCTACTCAGTGCCAACAGCAGGGTGTACACCTTGGGCAGTGGAGACAGCAGGGCTTTTGTGGTAGGCATCTTGATGAATGCATTGAATAAAACAAATTTGATCTCTGTCCAAATCCAAAGATTACAGAAATTGATGCATATTCTTTATTTTCTTCCTCCATTTCCAGACATTCAGTGCCCTCAACACAGTCATTTTGAGCCTCAAGGAACAGGCTGTCCTGCGACTTGCAGTAATCCATCTGCCCCAATGAACTGTCCCTTGCCCAATCAGGAGAGCTGTATCTGTGATCCTGGGTACATCCTCAGTGCTGGAGAGTGTGTGCCTGAAGTAAACTGTGGCTGCACCTTTGAGGGCTTCTATTACGCTGAAGGACAGTCAGTGGTGTTGGACGGTGACTGTGGGAGACGGTGTGTATGCAGCAGCACGTCGATGATCTGCCATCAGCACCAGTGTGGTCCAGCGGAGGTGTGTGGAGTCCATGACGGTGTGAGAGGCTGCAGACCCATCGGCTATGCTACCTGCTCGGTTGAAAACCTAGGGTCATATCACACCTTCGATGGACAAAGTTTCAGATACCCCGGAGCTTGCGGACTGACCCTTGTTAGAGTGATGGGGCCTTCCCCCCTACCACACTTTGTGTTGACAGTGGAGAAAATACCCAGAGGCCTTCATGACTTTGCCAGGTTCTTGAAGTTTGAGGCAGAAGGAATCCAGGTCGCCATCGAAATGGGAGTGGGCAGCAATGTAAAGGTTAGGCAAAATATTAAGTCACTAAGCATTTATTTAGTAAAAGAGCATAATCGTGTTATTTCTCAAATTCATATACTAAATGGAAAAGTCTCTGTTTATCATTCTCTTCAGGTGGATGGACAGATGGTTGGTCTGCCCGTCAGTGTTGGCTCTGGTCAAATCCGTATCTATCACAGTAGTTTGAGGGGTTTTGTTTTGGAAACAAACTTTGGGGTGACCGTGAGAGCCGACTGGCCACACATTGTCCGAGTCACAGCACCGAGCACGTACAACGGTACACTCGGAGGTCTGTGTGGCAACTTGAACGGCGACATTACTGATGAGTTTTACACTCCAGATGCTGTTCTTTTGAATGACACCCAGCTATTTGTGGACAGCTGGCGAGATGGATCCCTATCAGCACACTGTGAGGACCCACCTGACAGCTGGGAACCAGGACATTATCAGAACAGCAGTCAGTTCAGTGATCATTGTGGTATCATGGCTATGGATGATGGACCATTTGCTGAGTGCAGCAGAACACTAGATCCTCAGCAACGGATAGCAGATTGCATTAAGTTGCTGGAGCAGACACAAGGTGCCAGAGAGGCCCTATGTGAGGCTCTGCGAGGTTACACGCTGCTTTGCCAACAGAATGGCATTGCAGTTGAAGAGTGGAGAAGTGTCACCCACTGCGGTAAGCATCTAGTGTTGGACCTGCTCACTTAGAACTTAATTTTATGAATCTCCAATGTGCTTAAAATTTCTTTCATTGTTTTCAACTAGAATCCACATGCCCAGCAAATACCCATTATGAATTATGCGGCACATCCTGTCCTGCGTCCTGCCCCAGCCTCTCGTTTCCATTTCAGTGTACCTTGCAGTGCCAGGAAGGATGCCAGTGTAATGATGGAAATGTGTTAAATGGAGATCGCTGTGTGCCCCCCACGGGTTGTGGTTGCCACTACTCTGGGCGTTATCGGCAGGCTGGAGAGAGATTCTGGCATGGTGAAGAGTGTCAGTTCTTGTGTGTTTGTGACGGAATCACTGGAAATGTCCGTTGCACGCCATCATCTTGCAGCGAAGAAGAGGTTTGCCATGTGTTGGACGGCGAGTACGGCTGCCATCCTCATCCACATGCTCGTTGCTCTGCTTCGGGTGACCCCCACTACATGTCTTTTGATGGATCCCTCTTTGACTTCCAGGGCACATGTCGCTATGTGCTAGCCACAGTATGCAATGACACAGTTGGGCTTCCGCATTTCCAGGTGGATGCAAGGAATGAGGCATGGCATGGACTCCCGGTGGCAATTACTGTTGAAGTTTTTGTCAATGTCTCTGGGCATCTTGTTCACATGTCACAAGACATGAACGGTCATTCTACCGTTGAGGTAATCAAGCATCGCTCATTGTAATTTCCCTTGATAGACAAAACATAATGATTAATGACAGGCTTGTGTTAATGTTATGAGGCCCTGATCTACAGCAGACAATCTTAGAACACCCTGCTATTATTTTCCTTTCAATCAGGTTGATGGAGAGACCAGAAACCTCCCCATCCTGCTTGATTCTGGTCAGATGTCTGTCTACTCCAGTGGACAGTACATATTTGTATCAACCGACTTTGGTTTCAGTGTGAGTTATGGTGGCTCCTGGACTGTGAACATCATCGTACCAGCAGACTACAGTGGGGTTACATGTGGCCTCTGTGGTAACTTCAATGGCCAAAGCAACGATGACTTCATGATGCCTTCAGGGGCTCTGGTACGCTCAGCAGACCAGTTTGGAGCAAGTTGGAAGGTTGAAGATGGGCTGCCATGTAATGATGGGTGTGGAAACAATTGCCCTTCGTGCCAAGATCAGACAACTGCCCGTTCTCTGTGTGACATCATCAGGTCCAGTGAGGGCCCCTTTAGCTTCTGCCATGTTTATGTCGATCCTCAAGCCTACTTTAATGACTGTGTGTTCGATGTGTGTCTTTCTGGAAACCGTAATGATGTCCTGTGTCGCTCGATCCAAACCTATGCGAGTGCCTGTCAATCTATCAATGCTGTTATCTACCCCTGGAGAGAAAGCGCATCCTGTGGTGAGTGAGATAACTTTCGGTTATTTCCATTAGTGTGTGTCATTAACTTATATTGTAATCAAATGGTATATACATTTATAAGATGTGCTTTATATGCTTTGTTTGTTACGTTTCCAGCCATGACCTGCTCAGATAACAGCCACTATGAGTTGTGTGGCACAGACTGTGGTCACACTTGCGCCAGCAGCATTGATGCTAGTTGTGAACACACATGCTCAGAGGGATGTTTCTGTGATGATGGATTGGTGAGGAGTGGAGGATTCTGTGTACCGGTGGAGCAATGTGGCTGCCTTTATGATGGATTCTACTTCAATGTGAGGATTTAAAAACTCCTTTAACAGAGCTTTATTAGGTCTCACAGAATATTGAAAAGTGGAACCTTGTATGTAGTGTTACTGCAAAAATAATTCCTCAAACATACTCATGTCCTCCCTTCTTGAAATGTAAAGTTTATTATTTTGTGGAATGATTTCATAGGTTGGCGAGCAGTTCTGGGATCTAGAATGTTCTCAGCTCTGTGAGTGTTTTGCTCCAAATGATCTACGCTGCTCTGCTTCTTCTTGCCAACCGACTATGGAGTGTACGGTCAGAGGTGGACGTCGTGGCTGCTATGGTCGGTGACCAACTGTGATATCTCTCATATTAACTTTTCTGAGTTGCATCATCTTTGCCTTTATGTACCAAAAAAAAATATTGTTCTGAATATTATTTTTCTGCTAGCATAGTTTTTTGTCATCATCAAGAAAATGAATAGGAAAAACAATTTCAGGACCAAGGCTGCTGAAAAGTGGATGATCACTCTTGTTCTATGTAGGCATATCAGAGTTGCCATTTAATATGGTAAAAATCTTTTAAAATGTTTTTTTCCCCTCTTCTCTGTACAGAAGAGAGCACCACACACATGACCACCATCGGATCAAGCCTTCCCTCAGGTATTTTCATATCCTTTTTGTAATGTTTTTTGTCAAAGGTTGTTGGCTTGGTTTAGAGTTCTATTGGAGATCTTTTTCAAAACTTCATGTAGATAATGAATAGGAAATGTACTTCGAGAACTAAGGCTGCTAAAAAAGTGGATGATCACTGTTGCGCTCTATAGGCATTTTTTTCTTTTTCTTTACAGAAGGGAGCACCACACACATGACCACCACCAGATCAAGCATTCCCTCAGGTATTTTTGCAACATTTTAGGGAAAAGCAAAACAAAACAAAATACAATGAATGCAAAGATGATTTAATGTGAACTGATATCAGTGATGGTATTACTCACTCAATTGTCACAGGTTTGTTTTATCCATTTGAACCTTGAGTGATTTTTTTTTTATCTTTACAGTTAGACCAGTAAAAACAAAAAAAAAGTTTGTTTGAAAATAATGTTTAATAGCCAAGATTACTATTTTTAATAAAAGAAGATGTAATACTATTTAATTTGTGTATTATTTATGCCCTAGCTAATGTCATAAATCCTGTGGTTCTCCTCTTAGTTGAAGGAGACCGCTGTTCTGAGCTCAACTGCACTGAGGATGAACGCTGTGAAGAGGAACATGGTGTTTACGGCTGTTTCTGCAAGGACAACCATCACAGATCTCAGCATGGATCCTTTGGTTGGTTTCATTTCCCAATAACATTTCAAATACATGTTCATCATTGATTATATATTTGTTTTTGATCACTGCAGACATTCTCTTGACTTTTTTCTCTCTCAGATTTCATTGAAACCTGTGAAAGCAGCTCTGGCTCCATGTCTCTGTCTCGCTGTCAGCTCTTTGAGGCTGGTTTTCCTTCTGATATCTTACACCTCAATGATCCCAACTGCAGAGGAACAGTCAGGAATGGCAGAGTGGAGTTCTATTTTGACAACAATGACCACATCTGTGGTACAAGTCTTGTGGTAGGAAAGGAATCATTATGTACATGTACAAATGGTCAAAAGAACAACATATCCTTTATTTCTTTTATAATTCTTTAAAAAGTCCCTTAATGTACAAATGTTCAAATTATATGTGCCTACAGGCCAATGGCACCCACTTCATCTATGAGAACGTTATTGTGGGAGATCCAAACACAGTTGGGCATCTCATCAGCAGGAAGAAAATTCTGAAGCTTCCTTTCAGCTGTGTGTATTCACAAACCCAAACACTCTCCATGGACATCAACCCTCTGGAGAGGTGGGATGCACTAAATTCAACCAACTTACTGACTAACTATTTAAACTATTAATTATCTTTATTAGCCTTATTTGTAGTTGACACATCTCGTGAAAAATTATTTCAACAGCACTGTGCACAGAAACCTTCCTGCTGGTCAAGGGACATATCAGGTCAGGATGATTCCCTATCAGGATGCTGAATTCTCACACCCCTTCACTGGAAGTGTGAACGTAGAGCTGAACAAGAATATTTTTGTGGAAGTTCGTGTTGATGGAGTCGACAGCCATCAGTTTGCTTCAGTGATTGACACATGTTGGGCTACACCTGTGAATGATCCTCATTACTCTCTCCGCTGGGACCTTATTATTGACAGGCAAGTCAATTTTTTTAGTTTAACTGTTTGTCTTCCTCAGCACTTATGAATTGTATTTTGCCAGAAAAAAAAAACAATTATATTTATTACTTTTAAACTTACTTAATATCTTAAAATCTAAAAAAAAGATTTTTTTTTTTATTATTATTTACCTACCGTCATGTAGTTTCAAACCTGCATTCGTTTAAACTGTACAACACTTGAACTTAGCAAACCTTATAATTTCTTTGTTTTTTTATTATCTTTATAATATCTTTATTATACTGTTCCAAAATGCTCAGGTGTCCCAATCCAGATGACAATACAGTGGACTTGCTGCAGAATGGTGTTTCTACATCCAGCCGTTTCTCCTTTGAGATGTTTATCTTCACTGCAAACTCCACAAAGGTTTACCTGCACTGCGCTATTCACCTTTGCCTTCAGACAGACAATCGCTGCTCAGTGGTGAGTACAAGTTCACAAGTATTTTCAGATTTTACTTATGGACATGGATATTGTTGTTGGTACTAAATATATAAAATTTTCAATGGAGAAAAATGTCGGTTGTGTACAATAGTTAGAACATCTACCAGTAGGGTGTCTGACCGGGCCATGCTGACCTTGATTCCTTGGTTGACACAGCTTGATTGTCTTTTCATCTGTATTTTAGAATTGTGACTCTGAACACCATAGGAGAGAGGGCAGATCTGTGAAATTCCATGACAGTGCTTCCATATCCATGGGTCCATTGATGTGGTCTGACAATAACAAAGGTGACTTAAAAAACAAAAAAAAAATGATATGCTCACATACTATGGTCTGGAACACAGTGTATACAGTGGAATGATTCAGTAAAAAGTCTCACAGTGCTGTTCAATGAAACATCAGCACTCTTGAACCACTGCTTGCCCAATTAACTGACTGCTATATAATCTCTGTTCACAGATACGCAGGTGCCACGCCAAGTATCCAGGGCTCCATGGCTGTGTGGTTCTCTATCACTTATATCTCTGATGAGTGTCCTGATATTCTTCTAGAATATTTCCACTAAGAATCACCATCATTTTTTTTTTTTTTTTACAAATCTAATATAGTCTTGTCTCTTTCTCAATTAATGTGGCACTGATGCCATGCTGTTGCAAGCTTTCTATATTCGTGACCTTTGGATGTTTATGTAGAAAATCACAACCTTTATATTAGTTTTAGCTATAGTACACTGATAGTCTGATAATCTGACAGAATGATCATTTTATAAACCAAGTAATTTTCTAAATCAAGTCTAATTACTATTGTGAGAATAAAGCATATAATAATGAGAAACTGATTGTGCATGAATTTTGGTTACATATGTAATGTGTGTGTGCGTGTGTGTGTGTGGTCCTGGTAAACCCATACATTATGGGGAAAAAATGACATTTGTTGGTCCCTATGAGGAAAACAGCTAATAAATCATACAGAATAATGTTTTTTGAAAAAGTAAAAATGCAGAAAGTTTTCTGTGATGGGTAGGTTTAGGATTAAGGGATAGAATATACAGTTTGTACAGTATAAAAAAGTATTATGTCTACGGAAAGTCCTCATAAAACATGGAAACCCAACGTTTAAATTTAAAGTTTAAATTTGGGGGTGGGGGGGGGTGGGGGCGAGAAATGGGAACGCGGGGGCACCGCGGGCACTTTCACTTTTGCGATCAAAGGGGCAGGGGCTCAAGTTGGATCATGAACAGTTGGTATCGATCCATCTTTGAGAATCAACTTCTGTGCAAATCCTGTGTTTTACTGACCCTTGTCTCCTGTGCAAAGCAGTCTGGTGTAAAATGATTTGCACAGACTTCTATATGAATTTATCTGGAATAAATTTATCTTATCATAAATAAGATTACACCACTGCGTCCTTAGTGGCTCAGATGCCAGGAGTTTATGAAGACACTACTATTATAGCCGTTAAGATCAGTGAAAATGTTTACATAGGTGAGACATATCACAAGCTCAGGGATGGTCGTTCTTGAGTGCTGCTGTCCTGCAGAGTTTTGCTCCAACCCAACTCACCTTCCTTCATGTAGCTTTAGTAATCCTGAAGATCAGGGTTGTAGCTAAACTGTGCGAGGACGGCAAGATGGTCCTCAATACAGAACCTCCAGGGGGCGATCCAACTCCTCCCATTTTACATATCCCTAAACCTACCCAACTCCACCCCCTGTATCTTGTGTTCTGCAGTGAGGGGCAACTGAGGACAGCTGCACTCCAGAACTAGTGTTACTGGTGTGAAAACAAAATGGCGGCAACATGGGTGGAAACATACAGAGGGGCAGTAATATTATAATAAGATCCCCTTCCTACGTCACAAGGGGAGCGAAATCTAAATGGCTCGTCATGTTTGCAGAGAAAGACTTACCAAAACAAAGTTACTGGGTTGTCCTTTTTCATGTTTTCTGGGTTGGTGGATGCAACGGGGACACGATTATAGCACTTAAACACAGAAAATTTTCATGATATGTCCCCTTTAAGAGATATAACAAGTTTAGATGGCAAGGATCTCAAGCTGACTAGCTGAAGATGTTACTGTAGCTATACCCATTAATAGACATGGTACTTGAAAATAAATTCCAGCACAGCACTACAACAGCCATAATGAAATGACCCTTCACAATAGATAATGCTTTACAGTGAACTCTGTTAGAGAACTACTTATGACAGTTTATCTGTTCAATAAAATAGCTTTCTCAACTGTTGAGTAATAAAAGCACCATCTCTGCGTCGTCAAATCCCTCAGTTCTCGCCATCTCTGAAAACTGATGTTGATTCTTGTTTTATTACGAGCTCTGTTCACCAGTGTAATGTCAACTGCTAAAAAAAAAAAAAAAAAAAACTTGTTTCTATGAGGAAAACAGGACTCACGGTACAAACAAGACATGATACTAAAGCCATTTTGACTTCAAAAAGTCAACTAAAGGCATTTGCTCATCTAATTTTTTAATATCAAAAAGGTTAAATCAGTAAATCAGTTTATCAAAATGATTTGATAATGGTTTGAGTATGTTCATCTTAGAATGAAGAATTTGTCTAAACACCAGCACCATAAGAAAACATCTTCATCAATTTGACAACACATGTGCTGCAAATAATCACAACACAACGAAATACAGAAACACGCTGGAAAAGACGACATTCTTTTGACTTTTCTCTCTCTCAGATTTCATTGAAACCCGTGAAAGCAGCTCTGGCTCCATGTCTCTGTCTCGCTGTCAGCTCTTTGAGGCTGGTTTTCCTTCTGATATCTTACACCTCAATGATCCCAACTGCAGAGAAACAGTCCGGAATGGCAGAGTGGAGTTCTATTTTGACAACAATGACCACATCTGTGGTACAAATCTTGTTTGTTTGTTTGTTTTATTTATAGAGCACAATTAAAAAAACACCAGGTTGACCAATGTGCAGTACAACAGTAACTAGTAAAAGAGAGACCAACAGCACAAGAAGAAAAAGGAGAAATAAATAAGCAAATAAAACAAACATCACAGCCAAGAAACCCACTTTGTTCACTCAATGTGTTGAGCCAAAGGCCAACTCTAATAAATACAGTTTCAGATTTCTTTTAAAAGAACCCAATGTAGGTAAAAGTCTAAGATATAAAGGCAAGCTATTCCAACGCTTGTGTTAGGATTCATTATGTACATGCACAAATGGTCAGAAGAACAACAAATCCTTTTTGATTTATTGTATAATGCTTTAAAAAGTCCCTTAAAGTACAAATGTTCAAATAATATGTGCCTACAGGCCAATGGCACCCACTTCATCTATGAGAACGTTATTGTGGGAGATCCAAACACAGTTGGGCATCTCATCAGCAGGAAGAAAATTCTGAAGCTTCCTTTCAGCTGTGTTTATTCACAAACCCAAACACTCTCCATGGACATCAACCCTCTGGAGAGGTGGGATGCACTAAATTCAGCCAACTTACTATTTGGATTATAATTCTCTTTATTAGCCTTATTTGTAGTTGACACATCTCGTGGAAAATTATTTTAACAGCACTGTGCACAGGATCCTTCCTGCTGGTCAAGTGACATATCAGGTCAGGATGATTCCCTATCAGGATGCTGAATTCTCACACCCCTTTACCGGTAGTGTGAACGTAGAGCTGAACAAGAATATTTTTGTGGAAGTTAGTGTTGATAGAGTCCGTCAGTTTGCTTCACATGACACATGTTGGGCTATACCTGTGAATGATCCCCACTACTCTTTCCGCTGGGACCTCATCATTGACAAGTCAATTTTTTTTCTTTTATTGTTTGTCTTCCTCAGCACTTATGAATTGTATTTTGCCAGAAAAAAAACTATTATATTTATTACTTTAAAAAAAAACAAAAAAACAATGATTTTATTTATTTACTTACCGACCTTCATGTCGCTTCAAATCTGCATTTCAGTCAGGACCACTTTGGCAATAAAACATATTTATTGTTATTAATATACAACATTTGGTTTGGCAGTATGGTTCCGTATGGGGGTTCAGCTTTACAATAATAAAGATTATCTAGGCCTGTAATAACCCCCCGGAACCATCAGCGATCAATGGAGATGGTGAATGAGATGACGTTCGAGGACTGCTTGGAAGGCTTACCTTGATGCAGTGATCTGAAACAGTGAGAGAAGAAAACAACGAACAGAACAAAAGTGCAGAATAGTACTGATGTCAAGGAGGGTGGGAGGGAGGGTTGGTTGCAAGCTGGATAAGCTGGTAATAGTGCGATGTATATACGCGTACCTTGACAGGAGAATCATTGTGATTGGAGAGATTGAACAACTGATAGTCAGCTGATGCTGAGCTATGGCGCTAGATTTGTTTAAACTGTACAACACTTGAACTTAACAAACCTTATACACAGATAGCAAGCAATGATCGAAATGTTAAATCAATGTTAATGTGTCAACGTTAACCTCATTGAATCAATATCACTTTTGCACCCTCAATTAATGAAATGTTGAAATTTCAACAAAAAAATCAATGGTAATTAAATGGCATTGAATCAGTTATAATGTGACATTGGTTCAACATCATACTTGCACTCTCAGAAAATGAAACACAGCTACAACTGACTTAAAGCCACACAGCCTGAAATCAACTGAAAATAAAAGAAGACAATAAATCTCTCAAGATATCAGCAGAAGTTCTTTTTAAGAATTAGATGTTGATGGTTTATTGAAAATGTCACCATTGGTCACCATTTTGGTGGTCAGTGTTTCCTTTAGTTGGACAGTTTGACTCTTGGCTTTTTGTGTGTTTGTGGTCTTTGTAACAGTGTTTACCAAAACACATCAATTTTTGCAAAGAAAACAAAAAACAGAATGTTCAAGTGATATAGTTTTCTGCCTCACAAAGCAGAGTAATTTACTAATCTTGTTCCTGACCATAAGTGGTTATTTATTATTAAAATATTATATTCACCAATAATACATTCTTGCCATAGAGTATATTCAGATTTTTTTTTTTTTTTTTTGACACACACAGACATCAAGAATCAGCATATGATTCTTAACAATGGTGACATCCTTCATGCCGCAATGCATGCTGGGAGCCACCATAGTATACAACTCATGACTCCCAGCATGCATTGCGGCATGAATCATGTCACCATTGTTGAGATGTATATGCTGATTCTTGATGTCTGTGTTTAAAAAAAAAAAGAAAAAGAAAAGAAAATGCATTTTAAAAGTCAAGGTGCAGAATGTCTGATCTGTAGCAAGAAAGTATTGTTGGTGAATGCAACTTATTAAAAAAAACATGCACTTTTGGTCAGGAGTGCAATTAATAAATGTTTTTGCCTTATGAGGCTGAAAACTATATCACCCGATCATCATCGTTTTTGGTTTCTTTGCAGCAAATGATGTGTTTTGGTAAACACTGTTACAAAGACCACAAACTTGCACAAAAAGCCAAGAGTCAAACTGCCCAACTAAAGGAAAAACTGACCACCAAAATGGTGACCAAACATTTTCAATAAAACATCAACATCTAAACCTCTGTTAATTCTCAAAAAGAACTTCTGCTGAGATCCTGAGAGATTTATTGTCTTCTTTTATTTTCAGTTGATTTCAGGCTGTGTGGCTTTAAGTAAGTTGTAGTTGTGTTTCATTTTCTGAGTGCAAACATTGATTCAATGCCATTACCACTGATTTTTTGAAATTGAAATTTCAACATTTTTTCAACATTAATTGAGGGTGCAAAAGTGATATTGATTCAAAGTTAACATTGACACATTAACATTGATTTAACATTATTTCGATCATTGCTTTCTATCTGGGTAATTACTTTGTTTTTGTATTATCTTTATAATATCTTTATTATACTGTTCCAAAATGCTCAGGTGTCCCAATCCAGATGACAATACAGTGGAGCTTCTGCAGAATGGTGTTTCCACATCCAGATGTTTATCTTCACTGCAAACTCCAGAGAATTTTACCTGCACTGCACTATTCAGACAGACAATCACTGCTCAGTGGTGAGTTTACAAATGCACAAGTATTTTCAGATTTTACTCAATGAATGTGGCACTGATGTCATGCTGTTACATGCTTTCTATATACATGACCTTTGGGTGTTTATGTAGAAAATCACAATCTTTAAAATATTTTAAGATATAGTACACTGATAGACTGATAATCTGACAGAATGATCATTTTATAAAACAAATCATTTTATAAATCTAATGTTAGTCTAATGTTGTGAGAGTAAAGTGTATAATATGAGATAAACAGAATGAATGAACATGAATTTTGCTCTTTGGTTTTAGTAACATATTTGTCATTTACTGTGTGTGTGCATTTAACACACAGTCTGCTTAAGTGTTTGGGATCCTCATGTTTGCATCTTGTTTTATAGTTTAAATTTGCTCAACAGGTCATGTCAATCACCAGAATATTCACACAGACAGTTTATACGTCAAAAGCTGTTTTGCTACATTTTATTTGCAGCAGTCATAATAACAGAAACATGTATTTTTCTTGCATATATGTCACTTCTTTAAATAACTTTGAGTTTGACTGGTTTCTCTTCATTCTTTACTGATACAAACATGATTTCACTGATTTCTTGTATATTTGTACTTTTACTGAAAAACGTTACATAAGAAACCATCAAATTGATCAATTTCTAATTTATCATGAAGCATAAAAATTTCATTTTGCACACTCATTTGTTAAAGGCACACTATGTAACTTTTGGCCCACCTAGCAGTTAAAAACAAAAACAAATTTGCATGCATTTTGCTGAAGAACATTTTTTTGGTTGTGCTTCGGCTCTGTGTGACTGCGGATGAATTTACCTGATGCAACGTAATGAAATGACCCTTCACAAAAAACATCCCGTCATTTGTAGTAGGCTTACCATAGTGAATCTGGGTAAGTTCAATGAATAAATATAAATGTAAGGCAGTGTGCTTGCCATACAAAATGTCAACTGCTAAAAAAAACTTCTTTCTGTGAGGAAAACAGGAATCACTATACAAACAAGATATGATACTAAAAGCCATTTTTGACTTTAAAAAAGTTAACTAAAGGCATTTGAAAGTTTATCCAGTTTATATATATATATATATATATATATATATATCAAAGAGGTTACTAGTAGATCAGCTTATGAAAATGTGTGTACATCTTGGCATAGACTGAAGAATTTTTCAAAACAGCAGCGAAACATCATACCATGACAGACGTGCCATAGATTCCCCTCACTCAACAGTCTGGTTTTGCTGAGAAATAACTCCTATAGTTTCAGTAGTGGTCCGCCTACCATTTTTGAAATTATAAGAATCTGAGACATGCAGTTAAGCATCTCATTATTCTGTCAACTTTTGAAGAGACAATCTCTGCAGCCATTTCAGCTTAGGTAAGGTTCATCTCATTTTGCTTTACTTTTACACTCTTTCAGTCATTTTTTCCCCCCTATACATCCTTGAATACTGTGTTTCATCAGTTTGTTTGGTGAAATCTGTTACTTTAAATAATTAAAGTGAAGTAACTATTTATTAATGTAGGGGTAGACCAGGTACAGTTAATACAGGGGTACATTTGAAACATCTTAAATAACTTGCGTTCGCAACAAGTCTTCTCTGTGATATTTGCTTCGCATATGCGTATTAGCGCCCTCTTCGATTGTGGGAAATTTGAAGTATTTGAAGGTAATTTTTTTCGCTTCACCATGTCCCTTCCACGTTGAATAGCTTCTCATTCTTACATTAATGTTAAAGTTAACTTACATTTTCGTAAACCTTCATCTGTGCTCTAAATTATAGAATCCTATTGCGGCACATGCAGTTTAGTTGCACGATGTAAGATCACAAGTTAATAGATTTGATCTGTTTTATTATTGATGTTTGCAGTTGTTCAATGTTTTTTCTGTTACTCAACTTTTCAGCTGTTACTATTAAAATGATGAACTGAAATTAAATATTATATGGCTGCTTGCCATTACTGTACAATGTTTTACAAATGAACTACTTTTAACTAAACAAATAATCAAATACAATACTGAATGGAGATAAAAACTGTTGAATTGTCATTTTTAAAGGTATTTTACATTTGCAGTGAATTGGTTAAGCAGCTTTACAGCATTACAGATCTCAACTGTACTCGGGTACTGTTCCAACTGTACCCAACATGGGTACAGTTCGAACAAAAAAGCTTCTTGTGTTTATGAGCTAATTTGGTAAATATGACCTACTTATGGATGTTCATAATTATTAATATTTTAGTAGACAAGTAAAGGAAATGTCGTTAGTTTTTGGGTGGTAACGGAAAAAGCATAAAGTGTACCAACTGTACCTGGTCTACCCTACAAAACCAATAATGCTAATGCTTAAGGATGCTATTCTGTTTGAGACTGTTTTCTAAATGGCACAAAACTAACCAATTTGGCCAAATAATAAAATTATAAAAAGTTAAGCAAATTTTATATAGTAGTTGTATTGGTGCAGTAAAATAATCAGTGGCACGATATCACCACTGAAACGTTTTCATGTTTTGCAAGTAGAAATGTTTATATGCACTGTATGCAATAGTTCATTAATGGATGTTAAATTTATGATAAAGATATTACAAACTAAGATAGTGATTGATAGTGTTACATGATCAAGACTATTTTTTACAGAGAAGTTTGACATCTACAGGAGCAGTCTGCAACAATGAGGTTTCTAATCTCATTGTGCGTGACAGTACTGCTGCTGGATAATGGTAAGTTTTGCATCTATAAAAATACCAACCTGCTGCCAAGAATTTAGAATGTCACAATTTAATAGGTGAACTGACAAGATGCATGACTGCAAGTCAAGAGAACTGACAAGAATCTTTTGTATTTAACAGCTGAAAGAATCAATGGACAAACATCAGGTAGGCTAATCATTCTTCTAGTTGGGGGCTGCTTCATCATGAATTACAATCCATCAGTTCTTCCCCTTTCAATCCCTTAAAATATATTCTTTCAAAAATAAATAAGCAAGCAAACAAACAAACAGTAGTAGTCAAGATGTCAGGGATTTACAAAATGCTCCAAAAGTAACCTATAATCATTTTTGCAGTCTTTTTAACTTTATTTTATAGTCTGAGCACATATAGTTTCAAAAGGATTTTTTTTTTTTTTAAATCTGCAATACATTTAATGAACTTAACACTGAAATTAACAAAACCCATCAGAGGTTGTACTGAAGCTCCTAAGGGATAGATGAAGTCAAGATACTCAGTAGTTGTGGAAATTTTGTATAGGAATCGAATCATTAGTATATTACTCGGTTATTTATTCATTAGCAAATCAAACTGCCACAAAAATTGCCAGTTCAAAAAAGCAATTGTAATTATACAATTTGTCGTGTTTTTGTCTCTCTATTAACTACCACCTTTTGTCTCTTTTGACAGAAGCCACAACTTTGAGCACTGATCCATGCTTTGAATACACAGTACTGGATAACCCATGGAGAGACATTCGTAGTGATCAACACAACCATGATGGTGATGACAGACTTGTTGAATGGAGTGGCTGGTATCGGCTGTATTTGAATGGAAAAAGTGCTCAGATGTCTGAGTGGTGTGTGAGTGAAGGAAGATGTGGTAGTCTTGATGGACTGTATCTCAATGGTTCTCATCCACAACTTGAAGATGGGGTGGTGACCCGTGAAGTTTTGGGATATCATCCAGGGGGTCAGTGTGATGAATATAGTTCCGGCCCCATCCAAATCAAAGCCTGTGGAGATTATTATGTCTATAAACTTGTCAGACCTGATGAGTCACTCTTCGGTTCATACTGTGCAGGTGCGGCATTACATGTTTACATTCTGCTCTGTTAAGACTTTTGAACCCAGAGACATTAGAGCAATGTGCCTCTCTAACTACATTTTTGCAAAAACAAACTGCAGTTCACTGCAGTTTCCAGCTGAAATAAACAGTAGAGGCTGTAAAATGGCAAAAACTTTTATTCCTTTTCAAACAAATTATGAGGGTTAGATTATTGATTAAAGACTTATTTTCACATGGTTCCTTTTTGAAGACAAAAAAATGCATCCATCCATCCATCCATCCATCATAAAAGTAATCCATATGGCTCCAGGGGATTAATAAAGGCCTTCTGAATCAAATTGATGGGTTTTTGTAAGAAAAATATCCATATTTAAAACTTTATTGACTATAATAACTAGCTTCCAGCAGATGGCCGTACACATCGATTTGCGGTGAACGAGTAACCTCTGACTCAATGCATGACGTAATGACGAACGCGGAAGCACAGAGGATAGACTAAAACAAAACACCGATCATGAATTAGAAGTCTAAAACAAGATTTTTTAAAGGAAATGTTGGAAGATTTTGAAATAAGAGAAGAGGAGCTTGAGTTTGCTGCCCAGCCCTATTTGTTTGAACAGCGAGAGGCGTCTAAGCTTACGAGACACATCCTGCATCACACATCGCATCAGGGGGTTACTCATTTAGCACAAGTCAACTTACGCAGTATGCATATGGTCGTCTGCCAGAAGCTGTTTATTTGATTTTATAACATTTTAACCCCTTAAGCCCAAAGTGTCCTGCCGGCGTGACACCACCCCCCACGAATAAATGTGTAATCAAATTACTAAGCAACCACTGACAGGAATAACACAAAATAGGTATCATTTTAAAGCTTAGAAACTCAGCTTTTTGTTCAACCATTTTGTTCAACTCTTAAGTAGTGCCGAGTCATTACTCTAAAACAAGTGTACCGCCTGCGGGCGCCACCTAAAAATGAATAATCATATTTTTCAAAACTCCTGAAAATAGGTGTCATTTGAAAGCTTAGAGTCTGAACTTGAATGTAGCCAATTTGATTAACTCCTAAGTACTGTTGAGTTATTTGCAGAAAAATAATAATAAAAAAAAAACATAATTTATGAAATATGTTTTTTTTTTTTTTTTTGCTATGTACTCCAATGTGTCAAAAGCATCATACAGCTCAGATAATCATATGTTATATGTAATTTGAAAGGTCTCACGGAGTAGAATTCAATGAGTACAATTGTTTTAGGCTTTGACTAAACTTAGTGAGTTTTTGTATGTGAAGCCCCGCAAGACCCATATGTAAATAATAAACCGATGCAGCATTGTCCCGTTTTGGCTTGTAACTTGAAACATGCTCTGATTGTGGAAAATTGAAAATTAATTCTCACGATTAAAATGAGTCCAACATCAGCATAATCCAATAAGCCGATCACAAAATATAGCTCACGGAATTACGACACATAAAACCCCACAGGCGCACAGATGCTAACTAAAACTAAAATGTAGCTATCACTTGGCATTTCCACTTATAACTTAATGAAACATGCATAGAAAATGGCACATCATTACTTACAGTGGATTCTCCCGATTAAAACGAGTCCAAGATCAACATAATCCAATAAGCCAATCACGAGTTACTCCACGTGAAAGAACGATTTTAAAAAATGCCCATTAGGGGGCACCAATGGATAAACAAAAAGGCTACCTTGGTTCCAAATGCTGTAACTTTTGATTTCTTTATGGGATCACCACAAAATTTGATCCAGATACAACTCACATATAGAGGAACATCACCAAAAAGAACTGTCCTCCTATCTTATTTCTTCTCTGAGTTATTGCTCTTCAAAATGAAATATATGTAAATTTCCCTTGAGCAAACTTTTTTTTTTTTTTGGCTTTATCAGCAGTTTCAATATAGTATAGTATAGTCTCAATCGTATCAAACGATACCAACCTTTTGACTCTCATTGCTAGAGATTTTAAGTTATGAGTCATTATTTTTGCGCATATCACTCAGAAAACAAAAAATTAAAAATGCCTACCTTTGTTCCAAATGCTGTAACTTTTGATTTCTTCATGCGATCACCAAAAAATTTGACTCAGATACAGCTCACATATAGAGGAAAATCACCAAAAAGAACTGTCCTCCTATCTTATTTCTTCTCTGAGTTATTGCATGTCAAAAATGAAATATATGTAAAATTTCCCTTGAGCAAACTTTTATTTTTATCTTTTTATTTTTTTGGCTTTATCAGCAGTTTCAATATAGTATAGTATAGTCTCAATCTTATTTCTTTTCTAAAAAAGAATGAACCCACTACCTTATTTCCTTCATGAGATATTCCATTTTAAATTAGAAAGATATGTAAATTTTCCCTTTCTTCCACATTTTTTTTTTGTTTGTTTGTTTTTTGTTTATTTGCAGTTTATACATGCAGTTTCTCAGCATGAGAATGTCCAAATGTATTTATTTATTTTATTTAAAAATTTAAAAAGTTTCCTTTCAAACGATACCAACCTTTTGACTCTCCTTGCTATAGTTTTGGAGTTGCAAGCCTTTATATTTTTGTACAATACTTTGATAATACCCTCAGGGCTTAAGGGGTTAAATATGGATATTTTTCTTACAAAAACGCATTGCTTCGCTTCAAAAGGCATTTATTAACCTCCTGGAGCTGTATTGATTATTTTTATGATGGCCCAGGTGAAAAAAAAAGGGTGAGCAAATCATGGGATAATTTTGGCTGAACTATCCCTTTAATTTCCAAACTGCCGGGATATGTACAACAGCCAGTGTCAAGTCAAGTCAAGTCACCTTTATTTATATAGCGCTTTTTACAATGCAGATTGTGTCAAAGCAGCTTTACATTGATAACTGGTATATAATTTTGGCTGCACAGCAGCTCTTAAAGAATAGTGTCAATGTCGGCAGATCAAAGCACTGTTCAATATCAAATGTCAAGTGTCCCCAACTAAGCAAGCCAAAGGCGACAGCGGCAAGGAACCCAAACTCCAACAGGTGACATCAGATGGCAAACAGTGTCATAAAATATTGCCAGAATCACGTTAATCAATTTCGGATAAAACCGAATGCACTTTTAGTGCAACTCATTGGATATTTCGCTTCGACATTGTCTTGAAATGTGCATAAACCAAGGTAATATAATTTTGCAGAAATGTCACCATGGGCATGTTTTTCCCAATGAGCCTGGTTTGGACTTTTTAATGACATATTTTTTCTTTCTGTTTCGAAAATGAATTTTAGTTTTCATTATATTATTTTAACATTATTATGAAATGTGTCTACTTTTAGCCTGTTAGACTAACCCTAACCATAATGTGGTCACACTACATCATTGTGCATTTAAGACACACTTATAATACTGTCATATTTACTCTGAAAATTGTGGGGCAACGTCACTAACATTCGCATTATTTTAGCATATTATATTTCAATGTAAAACCCATGTGTCTTATTCACCAAGCACATGAAATTCAATTTAACCATGCGGTAAATGCACTGAAATAGTGCTGCACCATTCGTCATTGTTTCTTTAATGAATCAAGTGATAAAACAATGCAAATATAGCTGTCACCATGCTTGATTCAGTTTTGATGAAGAACTAAGAATTTTTTTCCTTCCTTAACAGTTGCTTTCGACAGCATCACCGATGATCCTTGTTACAACTATGAATCTCTGGACCAACCCTGGAGAGCCAATAATGAAAGTGGATTTTACAATTGTGATGAATCTTTCTCTTGGAATGGCTGGTACCGACTTTTCTACAATGGAATGGACATTCGAATGCCAGAGAGCTGTGTTAGTTTATACAGCTGTAATGCAATCCACAGTCTGTGGCTCAATGGTTCTCACCCACAGATAGAAGATGGAGTGGTGATCATTGAGGTCTGTGGGGCTGAAGATTCAGGCTGCTGTGGTCGCATTTTTTTCCCCATCAGGGTCAAAGCCTGTCCAGGAAATTACTATGTGTATGAATTAGTAAAACAATTCTTTTGTGCATCTTACTGTATAGGTACACTGTTTTACCTCATTTTTTCCTTAAATGATCTTTGAATTATTTCTTTATTCTTTAAGTCATGTCTTTAAATTTCTTCTTTTCAGATGTCAACACTATATCACCGACAGCGTCCATTACAGCTCCAGTAACTGCATTCGACATGACTTTGTGTAGGTTGACAATGACATACAGTCAAATTTTCATGTATTAATCACTTTTTGTATTGCCAGTGTGTGAACAGCTTGTAACAAATCTTTAAACGAAGACCTCCCTAGACAACTAGATTGTATATGAAAGCCTGGTTTTCATGTGAAGGACTCGGGCCGGTTTCGCTGGGAAATTCAAAGAATCTGAAAGTTACGCGCGCTCCCAAGAACCTCTCTTCTGCTTAAGAGATCAGAACATCAGTTATAAATTATCAGTATATCTTCCATACTTTTCCATGCGCAAAGTGGTTTCCGTGGTAATGAACGACGCCTGCTTGTGCTCACCGGTGGAAACTGTTGCATGAACGCGACGGCTTACAAAACTATCATATTAACGAAGGAATATGACATTTATTCGTTAGGGTTAAGTGCAACGTCTTCATAAAATGTGTGGGTTTATGTGTTCACGTTAACACGTATTTCGTGGATGAGTCTAGGCTATTTGATGTGCAGGTTTGCTTAGACATAGGCGCTGGAAAGCTTTTCTAATATAAATCGGGTCCTAAAGCACTTAACCAGTCATAAACCTTCATTCCAGTGATATTCCTACAGAAAACACCTTTTAAGATGTTTATAACTCATTAGCAAAAGACATTATTATGACATACTAAGTCATTATTATGAGAAACTTTCTCAATATAATGAGATACTAAGTCATAATTATGAGAAAATTTACAGAATTATATTTTTTTTACTCAACTGTGGCGGAAACGGGCTTCCATAAGTGGAAATGTATTTTTTTCTGATATCAAAAATTGCCATTGTTCTATAGTGGAAATGTAATTCCTGATATCAAGAATTGAATTGTTGATATCAAGAATTCATATCCTGAGAATGAATAAAAGTCAAAACGGCTTGCCATAGTATGAGCACTTTTCTAAAGACCGTTTTTATAAATGTGAACGTTGGTGTGGATTTTAGCATATGCACACTATGTTCAAATGAGGCCCCTATGTCAATGTATCATGCAAAGAAAAGGGATTAATTTAAACTATAATCTTCATAGACTTTATAATTAAACTATCAAAACAGTGTAATTTTAATTACCTCATCTGCTGACATGATGCCAGCGTATTGCAGAGCTGGTGTAAACATATCCACATCATGATCAGATGCTTTCTTAACCACCGCTTTCTCTGCGCTGTGATTTTTGTTGCGTGTTTATTTTGTCATTGAGAGGAAAGCGTGCAGCACACATATTCATCTAACCTTGGATGGCATCTGGATGTTCGCAGCAAAGGTATTTCCAAACTTTTTGGCTGCAGTTCACTTAAAGGCCACCGGTGTCGCTATAACAAGGTTTCTCAATTCGACATATTAAGTCCCAGTTGAGTAGATATAAAGTAATTGGGGATCATGACACTCTTAGGATTGTTAGAATGTGCAAAGAGTTACAAGCATTTTATGCATGTAACACAGTCATGTGTAATATGCATGAATTTGGTTTTTAGGGAATATGGAATAATTGGTAGATGTATGTGGCTTTGACTGCTCCAAGATGTCAAACCCGTTCATTGATTTTGTCATTGTTCCTTTTGTTTGATCTTAGCAGCTGCAACCAACACAGATGTTGACCCATGCTATGACTACACCATTCTTGATGAACATAAAAGAAGCCCAGATGATTTCTTTAATGTTTATAATAATATATATGAATATGATGACACTCGTCTTGAATGGGATGGCTGGTATCGATTCTTCATTAATGGATCAAGTGCTCAGATGCCTGAGTGGTGTTTCAGTCATATGTTCTGTGGAGGTTTTAGTCCTCTGTGGCTTGATGGCCCTCATCCTCAGCTAGAAGATGGAGTTGTTACTCGTGACATCTATGGCGGTAATCTTGAAGTGTGCCGTTACTTCAGATCCGACCCAATCCAAGTCAAAGCTTGTCCTGGAAATTACTATGTCTACAAACTTGTAAGAGTAAATCGAATGATCCCAGCTCCAGCATATTGTGCAGGTATAGTCATTCTCCATAATGTACAATAGCAAGGCATGATGTCACAATAGAAACTTGCCCATTTAAAAAGGCTATTATAGATTATTATAAAAAAGATAAATTATAAAAAAAAATGTATTAAAACACCACTCTTCATGAAACAGTGAAATATAAAATATCAGTCAATTTTTTGACCAATAGTTATTGTAGTTTATGAAGTGTATAACATTACATTTAAAGTTATGGTGCCACTAAAATGAAATTTGAGTGCGAACAAGTAAAATTCTGCTTACGCACAAGAAACTTCTTAGCGCTCATTAAATACTTGTTAAAGCTAACAGCAAAAAAAAAAAAAAAAAAGTACTTTGCTCGCATATTATTGTTTTTGGTTTGTGTGCATGATCTGTTTTCTTGTATGCAGTTGTTTTTCATTCATAGGCATGTAAAATTTCTAGTGTAGCCTACACATTTGTTTGAAAAAGTAAAAATCACTGCTAGAGGAAAATACACAATAAACCTCAGTTATTGATACTGTATATATACTTTGTGACAACTAGCAACTTGATGTGAGTAGAAATCAAATAACTAAGTTCTCTCTTTATTTTTCCTTAACAGTTGTTCTTGCCAGTCCACCGAGTTTTGACCCCTGCTACAGTTATAACAGTCTGGATGAGCCGTGGAGAGCAAATAAAACCTCAACTGGTGATTACCTCTATTCCAGATGTGATGATGGTGGCCATTGGGATGGCTGGTACAGGCTGTTCGTCAATGGTCAGAGTGCCCAGATGCCAGAGTCATGTGTTAGTTATGGCATGTGTGGCACTTATCACGCAATGTGGCTCAACGGCCCTCACCCACAGCTAGAAGATGGAGTGGTCACCCGGCACGTCTGTGGTTCCACTTCGAGAGACTGCTGTGGTTACACATTTCATCCCATTCAAGTCAAAGCTTGTCCAGGAAATTATTATGTGTATGAGTTTGTCAGGCCAAGATACTGTGCAGCTTACTGTGCAGGTAAACACATTGTTTTCTTTTTTAATATATATATATATATATATATATATATATATATATATATATATATAATTTAATTATAATTCTGAAAATGACTGACATTCATTTATAAACATTTCCCATTTCAGAAGTCACAAACCAAACAACAATGTACACAACAGCAGAGGCAATCCCAGTCACAGAAACCAGTGGTAAAGTATTTTGATCAGAGATTTGAGTTTGTCATGCCACTATATAGCACGGGTAGACTCAAGGTTTATAGTGTTCTTTTTATGTTTTTAATTTTTTTTTTTTTTACTTTTTTTTTTTTAAATTATTGACATTATTGACATTAGTGTGTAAATTTGGTCACACTTTAGATTAGAGTCCAATCATTAACTATGACTTTTGTCTTAATAAACTCCTAATTACTGCTTATTAATAGTTACACTCTAAAAAATGCTGGGTTAAAAATAATCCAAGTTTGGTTAAATATGGACAAATTCAGCGATTGGGTTGTTTTAACCCAGAGTTTACGTTAAATGTTTGGGTTAAAAATGACCATATTGCTCGAAAATGAAGCCAAAATAGGTTGTAAATTAAGATTTATTAATATGTTTATTCAATAATAATTAGATAATAAACATTTATTAAATTGCTTATTACTAAATGCTCACTTTTTGATTATTACTGTTGCCTTTAATAATTTTGTGTTTATGCTTTTTAATTTCTAACCTATTTTGGCTTCATTTTGAGCTAGACATATAGTAAACTTTAATCAATAGTTAAAATCAAAACTACCCAGCAGGTTGGTTAAACATTTAACCCAACTGCTGGGTCAAAACAACCCAGTCGCTGGGTTTGTCCATATTTAATACAATTTTGGTAGTTTTTAACCCAGCTTTTATTAGAGTGTAGTAAGGTAGTTGTTAAGTTTAGGTATTGGGTAGGATTAAAGGAATAGTTCACCCAAAAATGAAGATCTCGCCCCCCATTGACTACCATAGTAGAAAAAAAAAGAAAAAAACTATGGCAGTCAGAGATCTGCTGAATTACAAACATTCTTCCAAATATCTTCCCTTGCGTACAGTAGAACAAAGAAATTTATACAGGTTTGGAAGAACTTGAGGGGGAGTAAATGATGACAGAATTTTCATTTTTGGGTGAACTATCCCTTTAAGGGATGTAGAATATGGTCTTACAGAAGGCTAAATTAATATGTGCTTAAACAGCCAATATCCTATAAATAGGCATGCTAATAAGCAACTAGTTAATATCGAAAACTGAAACCATCAAAAAAGTCTTCATTACTTGAAATAAAATGAATGTTAAGTGAAATAAAATATCAAAAAAGTTAATTCTCCTCTTAGTTGAAGGAGACCGCTGTTCTGAGCTCAACTGCACTGAGGATGAACGCTGTGAAGAGGAACATGGTGTTTACGGCTGTTTCTGCAAGGACAGCTATAACAGTTCTCATCTTGGCTCCTTTGGTTGGATTCATTTCAAATACATGTTCATCATTGATTATATATTTGTTTTTGTTCACTGCTGACATTCTCTTGACTTTTTTCTCTCTCAGATTTCATTGAAACCTGTGAAAGCAGCTCTGGCTCCATGTCTCTGTCTCGCTGTCAGCTCTTTGAGGCTGGTTTTCCTTCTGATATCTTACACCTCAATGATCCCAACTGCAGAGGAACAGTCAGGAATGGCAGAGTGGAGTTCTATTTTGACAACAATGACCACATCTGTGGTACAAGTCTTGTGGTAGGAATCTTTATATGCTCAAATGGTCAAAAGAACAACAAATCTTACTTTGAATCATATAATTCTTAGCAATTAAAATATTCAAACAATATGTCCCAACAGGCCAATGGCACCCACTTCATCTATGAGAACTTTATTCTGGGGGATTCTGGATCTGGGAATATAATCAGCCGGGAAAAATATCTGAGGATCCGTTTCAGCTGTGTGTACCCACAAACCCAATCACTCTCCATGGACATCAACCCTCTGGAGAGGTGGGACTCACTTATTAAGAATAACTAAATTCTGAACATAAGAGTCTCTAAATTGCTTTAAAATTATTTGTTTGCTGTTACAACAGCATTGTGCACAGCAACCTTCCTGCTGGTCAAGGGACATATCAGGTCAGGATGATTCCCTATCAGGATGCTGAATTCTCACACCCCTTCACTGGTAGTGTGAACGTAGAGCTGAGCAAAAATATTTTTGTGGAAGTTCGTGTTGATGGAGTCGACAGCAGTCAGTTTGTCTCAGTGATTGACACATGTTGGGCTACACCTGTAAATGATCCTCATTACTCTCTCCGCTGGGACCTCATCGTTGACATGTAAGCCATGGCTATTTTATTTTATTTTTTCTCTTAAACTTCAGGTATGTAAATGGTGCATTTTAGGTATATTTTTTAAATCTTTTATTTATTGGACATAAATTCATTTGACAAAAAGGAATAGATATCTGCACACTAAAATAACAGCTGCAAGACTAAAAAACAGTGCAAGTTTTAACCAGTCAGGTCTTCATCAGGTACAAACCTGATGAATGAAACAACTATTTGTGAATTAATTTTTATGTACAACTTATATTTGAAGGAACAACTTTTATTTGGTTCATATAAATTAACAAAAAAAGTACTGATCATTTTAAATTTGCTTTAGATTCAGGGAAATGTACCAAGTACAAATTGGTGAAGGGAGAGCCATGGACCTGTCAACACTGGCTAGGAATATGTGATTCATAGGGTCAAATAGAGCCTGCTTTAACGTCACTATTTTGCGTTATTTTCGTGTTAACTTCAACAGTCCTAAATTCAACACAAGGGCCATTTTCTACAGTCTGGTTGGAGTCTGACACGTTTTCCCGCCCTTTTTTGACTGGGTATAATCAGCCCTGATCCTCGGCTGTTTTTAAATAGTGAAAACAATCGCTTTTATCAACCGATACCTATTATTGGCTGATACATTGGTGCATCCCTAGTGCCATGGCACCCCCGCCCCCAATATTCCCTCTTTTTTCAAAATTTGTTGATGATTATCATTCTCAATATGCCCAGGTGCCCCAGTCCAAATGACAAAGTGGAGCTTCTGCAGAATGGTGTTTCCACATCCAGCCGTTTCTCCTTCAGCATGTTTATCTTCACTGAAAACTCCACAAAGGTTTACCTGCACTGCGCTATGCACCTTTGCCTTCTGTCTGACAATCATTGCTCAGTGGTGAGTTTTCAAATCCTGTAACAACATAGTTTCATAAAGTTCACACCCATAATGGATACTTGTGGTTGTCTTCTGCTGTTTATGTTTGTTACTAAGAAGATAGTTATTTGATGACATAAATTGACATACAGCTGGAATGTCCTGCCTTTGTTACTTTTAGAACTGTGACTCTGAACAACACGGGAGAGAGGGCAGATCTGTGGACATCCATGACAGTACTTCCATATCCATTGGTCCATTGATGTGGTATGACAATAGCAAAGGTGATTTATGGACTAAAAAAAAGACTAATTTAGTTGTGTGGTCTATTGCTGATGCATATCTGACATAGTTGGTGTTTGCAATTGATCACAAATCACACGCTACTTTACATTTACTCTGCATAGGTGAACAGCTCCCAAACCAAGCGGAGGGTTCCAGGGCTCCAAGTCTGTGTGCTTCTCTGATATTACTCATATCTATGAGTGTCCTGATATCCTTTTAGAATATTTGAACTTGTACATGTAATCTCTTTTTGATTAATGTTTTGTAAACTCTTTTTGGTTAAATCTCCTTATGTTAAAAATACTAATTTGCAGACATTGTTGAACTGATTTTATTTTGATAAATGTAACTAGTCGCTTTACTATGGAAGCTTGTTTTTGCCACTAAATAAAGAAAAATTTAAGGTAATTGAGACTTTTTTTCTCAAAATTCTGACTTTTTTTCTCAGAATTCTGTGTATCTCATAATTCGGACTTTTTTCTCGCAATTTCTGAGTTTATATTACGCAATTCTGACTATAACTCAAAATTCTGATTTTATATCACACAATTCTGACTTTATAACTTGCAATTCTGAGAAAAAAAAGTCAGAATTGTTAGATATAAACTCGCACTTGTGAGAAAAAAAAAGTTGCAATTACCTTTTTTATTTTTTATTTCATGGCGGAAATATTTTACTCATATGGGATGGAGTATTATAAATAATATATAAAAGTGAAATAAGCAAACTGATTTTTGTTTGGGTGTGGTGATTTACGTGTCAGTTCATTTACATTGTGTTTTCATTCATGAGCCAATAATAAGTATACCTATTGATTTAGGCTATCTCTAATGTATCAAACATTAAAAATGCATGTGTCATTTACTGTGAATAACTAATATGCTTGACCAGCCATGCGCAAAATCACTATAAGCTTAAGTAGATCATAGAAATTATTAATCTCTATGATCTACTCATGATGTTTTTGAGAACTGCAGTCCATGTCAATTAGAAAACATGAAAAAAAAAAAAAAAAAAAAAAAAATGCACTGGTTCAGTGGAAGCTTTAAGATTGTCTTTCATCACAATTGCAAGAACTCCTGTCAACATTGCATTCACAAGTCAATAACCCATTCATGCCATAATTTCTCATATATTTGACCTTGCACTAAAGATTATATGTACATTTTTTACAAATGTCTCACAATGCATAAGCACAACACCACATAACTATACACATAAAACCTTGAACATAATTTCAAATGTGTTTAATTTTATAAAACACAAAACAATAATTAACATAGTTTATCATAAACAAAGTCGTTTCAGTTGATGATCTGGATTTACAAGAAGACTTCATGATTGATGACAGATATGGGTGGTGCAAGAAGCAAGTTTTTTCCAATGCCTGAAGGGCATTTCTTGCTGTCATTTTGCTGTCATTAAAGCAGCAACAGAATGTGCTCAGTCCACAAACTGCTGTTGAACACATTTCTGTTAAGAGGCTTGGGTTCATTCGTAAAAGGTGGGGTTAAGTGCTTTGCTCCAGGGCTCAATGGTGATGGCTCATGCTCACGGCTTGTAGTGGACTTAGTGAACTTGCAACCTTCAGGTTATCATTCAGACATTTTGCCTGTGGATCTGGTAAACAAAACAAACAAAAAATGTAGTATCAAAGGGCAAGACAACTGCATATACAACACAATTAAACAAAAATACACTTACAATAAAACTAAAGTAAAATTATAATGACCAGGAACGAATTTAGTTTTATTTTGTGATGCACGGTATATTATAAAATGGGGAAATTTTGCAGTCCATCAATAACCATTATACAGTATTTTTTTCTAAATAGCAGATGCACACAGAAACAGACTGCTCATATCATGGGAATTCTGTCATGTCGCATGAAAGGAAAATGAAAAACTGGTGAGAAACTTTCCAGACAATATTTTCACAATAAATCTGCAGATATGACTCGATTGAATTACCCTCATTTAATAGCAAATATGCTAAAAGTATCATATATTTCAATAGTATATTGATTCAATTCATATATTTGATAATTTCAAGTTATGCTAAAATTGTAAATAATGATGTCTGTCACAAAATTGTATCTCAGATATAGTTGCTTCTATTCATTCAAACTGACTTGACATTTGAATCACTCAAACTTATTTTGTGATATTAATTTATTTTGTATAAACTTGGTTATTACTCTTCTATCAATCTCTACTAATTCCAATGTCATTATCAAATTCACAAAACAATTTTGTAATGTGATTTTGAAATAGTTCCTGTCTATGTTTGCGTAAACACCACTTAAAGCCTTATTATGAGATAATGTCAAAACATTTTTTGGAATTTGTAGCATGCATAAACTTCCTGCTTCTTGAAAGTCCCCTAAACTTGTTAGTCCTGTTTCTTCCAAATATTACTGAAGTTAACTTCATCTTTTCAGGAGGATATATCTCTTATTAATTCTTCTCTAGTTATTTTTTTTTATTCTCAGTTCAGGTTTAGAACTAAAACTTTTCAGGAACTAAACAAAGAATAAAAATAAAAGGATTATTCAAACTGCAACAGATAAAATAAGCACAACAAGCAAACTTGACTTTTCAGCAGGAGACAGGAAAGTGTTCCACCTTGTGGTTTCTTGGATAAGTGCAAACAGTATGCCTGAGGTGCTGTTTATGTAGGCCTATCACACAGTTGCTGCTGGCTAGACCAAATGTTATTGTCTTTAACATAATTTTCCGTGAAAATGACTAAACACGCTGTATTACGCATGCCAGACAAGTAGTTGGCAATATCACTTTGTAAAGAAAGACTACGCGCCTGGGCATACGCATTCTTTTACAGAGCACTCGAGCCAAATGCGCATGCCTGTCCACCTTATATCTATATATATATATATATATATCTATATATATATATATATATATATATATATATATTTATATATAATTTCACAATTTTTGTTATATATATATATATATATATATATATATATATATATATATATATATATATATACTATTTGCTATTTTATTCATAGATATTATATTAATTAGTAATTATAATATTTTTAGGCTATTAATAATAATAATAATAAAGGCTAATAATAATAATAATAATAATAATATGCGATAGAATAAAACTGCCTCATACTGTATATTGAACTATTGCATCTGACCTTATTTTACACTTATATTTCATACAATTTATATTGAACTGTAATACTATAAATGTTCTACTGCTGTAAGCTAAATGTTTTACTGAATCTATTAAGGACTGTCTTATAATCAGGGGTCCAAGCTGTGCTTTTAATGTTGTCCACTAGAGGGATCCACAGGATAAGGAATCTTTTAAGCCCAATCTACCTCTAAGATATAAAAAGATAAATAAAAGCTTGTAGTACATTTGTATAACTATGGTGTACTAACAGTAAACTTTTTTTTAGACCCCAATAAAATACATTCAAGTTGCCAGACACAGTTAAATATAATGCTGGCCATTTAAAATGAAGAGACAATTTTACCTTTTTTTTTTTTTTATTGTCTTTTACTGTCTTTTTTACTATAATATAAAATTTACATTTATTGTTGTGTTATGAATAATAAAACAATCATTAGTGTGTTGAACTGCAAGCATAATGTTAGGAGGCAACATGTATTAGAAATAAATTATAAAAATGAAAAGGGCCTTAAGATAAATACTTCAGATAAATAAGGTTTTGAGCTGCAAATTATCTTCACATTGATTTGAAATTGTCCTGGTACATCCTGTGACGCGATTCAAGAGAAGAAGCTAAAGGCACGAGAGAAACAGCTACAATGACGGTGTTGAAGACAGAAAAAGCAATTTCCACAATTCAAAATGATGTGCACATTTCATGTACATTAAATTATATTACATTAAGGACGTATCAACAATTATTAACCAAGAAAAATAAACCAAATCTGTTATGTCTGCATCAATATGCTAGTATAACACTGATTATATCTGTTGTCTTTTTCAGAAACAGACACGAGAATGAGGAAAACAACTTGTTCTTTGTATATTACTTTTCAGCCTCCGCGCAAACAACATGCAGTCTGGATATTTAAGCTAGATATTTTAATTCATAACTTGTTTAAATATGGATATTTTTTACACAAACGCATCGCTTCGCTTCAGAAGGCCTTTATTAACCCCCCGGAGCCGTGTGGAGCACACATTTATGATAAATGGATGTGGATGGAAGCACTTTCTTCAGCTCATACTCATGACCCCTGTTCACTGCCATTATAAAGCTCGGATGCATCAGGATATTTATTAAAATATCTCTGATTGTGTTCATCAGAAAGAAGAAAATCATATACACCTATGTTTGAGAGTGAGTAAAGCTTGGGCTAATTTTCATTTCAAAGTGAACTAATCCTTTAACTATACACTGATTCTTAAAAAATATATTAAAGTTATTCAGCCAAGCATTTTCTGCTTTTCTTATTTATTTATTTTTTTGATTAACATTATTCACACAGACAGCAGCTGGTTTATTAGGCTGCTGTCACTTTAAGACCTGCACAGACCCAATACACTGGAACACATCCACTATGACAGTTCACAGTCTATATTTGACTATGTTTACGTGAATACTCGCCAGGATGTGCATTTTGACATTTTGTTTGTGACCATTCAAGGGCAATAATCCGCGAAAGAGACCAGAAGCTGCGATTGCATCTGTCTATATGCAGCTTTCGGTGTCCGGCAGCGCTTTATTTTCTCATGCATGCATGTTTCTTTGTTGCTTTCTTTGTTGTTTTCTATATTTTACTCCCTGCAGGTAGTGGAAGCAGAGCTCTGCACAGATGTCCTGACTTCTGCTGTCATACATCGAAGCAAATGAAGAAATACAGCTCTTATTAGAATCCTTTCATTCTTAAAGTACCTGTACTAATAAAATTTCTTATCGTACCGTTTTTATAGGCAGGGTATCACAATACCTTTCCAATACCTTTCTTATAAACTAGCTCTAAGACCCAGAACCTAAATTTAGGATCAGGAGCTGCTACTTTAAAATCGACCTGGGCTGCTTCTCACACTATAAACCTAAATAGACTGTAGAGACAATTGGTGCAAATACCTTAAACTTTTGACCATTTCTAACTCTTGAGCTTAGGGTGGCATTATCCTGGCTGAGTGTTCACAGGGACCCTTACAATCTCAAGGTGTGGTAGTACAATATTCAGTACAATATTCAGTTTTTAATAATCATTAGGCTACGTTCTCCTGTTTTCACAGATGATGGAAAATTGCCATGTATATTCATTTTTGTTTATTTCCTTAATGCTCACCAGGCCATGTCCTACCCCATAGATATCTGGGCTCCAGAACAAGGTCCCTAGGTCTGTGTGGTTCCTCATTGATTTCATTTTTCTGTGAATTGTTTCTGTATGGACAGACGGACAGACAGACATAGTCCCCAATATATCTGCATCTTTAAACTGCATTCTGAGCACTGAACATTAGATGGCACTGCATGCAAACACTTGTTTGCTGAGCCTGGAGTCACTTGGAGGCAGGGAGTTTTACATTTGTATCAGCATAATTTTCTCAGTTCTCTGCAGAGCAGACATTTGTATCTTAATGGTGCAGTGTGTAACTGTGTGTGTGTGTCTCTGGCGCTGAAAGAATCATGTTTGTCTAACATGATCGATATGCATCTCACCTCGTCAAGCTGGGGATGAAATTGAAATTGATTTGTGAAGTGTTATTCAAAAGATCCACCCTGTGATGCAGCTCCTTTGTCTGCAATGACACAAGTCTGGGGGATATAAAAGGGTCATGATGATTTCTTTGAGACTTCACTTCCTTGACGTTTCAAGTTTTGTTGTACTCTAGCATGGGCTATTATCAAACCACACCTTCTTTTACATACATTTTTCAACAGCAGATATTATTCCATCTGTGGTTCCATTACTTTGAGTAATGTGTCCTAATTAGCTAACTATAAAGATGAAACACTTTCATTTATTATGCATTATGATTTTTGCATTTTTAAAATGTGAGGTGCACCTCACTCCATTAGGAAAATGAGAGCCCATGTTGTTCTTTTGACACAGAATCACATATGATATGATGCCAACAAGCCCAGCATTTGCTCTCTGGTACATTGTCTGGCACACTGATGCCCAAACGCTCGCCAAGGCTTTCAGAAAGCATGTAATTACATCCATGCATTCTGTATCCTCATATGAATGTGTTAACATTGTCAGTGCTTTAAAGGAATAATGAATACAGACCACAAAAGGAGATGTTAGGCAGGATGTTCATGCTGCTCTTTTCCATACAATGAAAGTGAAGGATGACCATAATATAATACTATAGTCAATTATGACTCATCGACTGTATGTCCTCTTAAGCCATACTGTATGTTAGCTTTTTGTAAACTGTTGTTTACTGTTAAATGTATTTCAAATCTAATTTATGCAAATTGAAAATGCATATTTAACATCAGTGCTTCACGATCGGATACAAGATACACAAAGTCCGATTTGCCATCATTTATTATTGCGTCATCAGTGCGTTACATGTCTTGATGTATCATGTTGGAATATATGCAAGAACTGTGAATATTTATTTTGTAGATCTAACACTAAAGAGATGGCAATAGTTTATAGCAAAGATTTAACGCTTTAAGACCACTACTTTTTGAAGAGTGCTTTGCCTTTAAGAGATACTTTTTTAGTTTACATTTATCAGTTTTCAGCCATAACCAGTGTTTGGGAAAGTTACTTTTAAAAGTAATGCATTGCAATATTGTGTTACTTCCTAAAAAAGTAACTAAGTGCATTGCTTTTTATGTAAAGTAATGCGTTATGTTACTTTTGCGTTACTTTTATACATCTGGGCTGGGCTTTCATATATATGTATATATTAGAGACGCACCGATATATCGGCCAATAATCAGTATCGGCCGATAAAAGCAAATACCGATATATCGGCCAATAATCGGTATCAGCCAATAAAAGCAAATTTTCACACTATTGGCTATTGGCCGATAGTTTAAAAACAGCCGATAATCAGGCCTGATATATCCTGTCAATCAAAAGAGGGCAGGAAAATGCACTGAATTTGGGCTTAGTGTAAAGAAAATGCTAAGAAACCAGTTTGATGTTCAATATTAATAGTAATTATATGAATTGATAACATTCAGAAGGTTAAGAAATATTAATTTAATCTTCAGAATTTAGTTAATGTGTGTTAATATTAATTTGAGCAATGTGTTTGTTTATAACTGATACCAGTTACTCTGAAACAAGTTGATGAAATGGAGAGAATAAAGTTTTTATTTGCATTTCTTTCAAAATATAATAATTAAAAATATAATTATCATTAATTTAAAAGAAGGTATAAAAGGCAGAGCCCCAAACTATCAGTATTGGTATTGGCAGATATCACTCTGAATTATCGGCTACCGATGTCGGTGGACAAATTTAGAATCGGTGCACCTCTAATATATATATATCAAATGTAAAGGCCGTTTCACACCAAAAGTGAAATGAATAAGCCTCAGACTAAAGGAAATGCACATTTCAGCTGTGCTGTCACTCTGGATAGCAGAACAATATAGGATACAGGAGAAGAAAGTTCAACACTCTTACTTAAGTAAAAAAACAAAAGAATGAAACACAAATGTGATTTTCATCTAGAGCCATTTTTGCTTATTAGTATGGTTGATTTGGATCATAGAAGGTCAGCAGCAAAGACATTGGGTAATAAAGTGAGATTAAATGCATAAAGTATATTTGTGTTATTTAACATTTAATTATTGTGGGTTTGTGTAATATTTAGAGTTTGCATTTCACTGTTTTTATTGATTTTGAGGAATACTGAATCTTTGTGCTAGTAAGTTGAATAAATGCTCACATTTAGTCTAGAACTATGATTACCATCATGTTTACGCAGCACACACAACACCTCTGCACTTACTCACGATTTCTCTCGAGGTCAGGAGAGCTGAAAGTCAGAAAATGGGAAAACAAAGTAACTTGCGTTACTAATTTGAAAAAGTAACTCAGATATTTTCTTGTAAATTTAAAAGTAATGCATTACTTTACTAGTTACTTGAAAAAAAGTAATCTGATTATGTAACTTGCGTTACTTGTAATGTGTTACCCCCAACACTGGCCATAACATGAAAATAATTATTGACTTATTGATAATGGTCAGAATTTTTGGAGCCCGATAACTCCTTGTCATCCATTCACTTTAATTGCATGGGAAAAGAGCTCTCTACTATCTACTTTTGTGCTCCACAAATTAATAATAATAACAATAATGATAAAATCCATACAGGATATGTAAGACTTGGTGAGTAAATGATGGCAGAATTTTCTTTTCTCAGTGAACTGTTCCAAACATATTCCATACATTACATACATATATATGGAGCTTGACTGAGCATGCTAAAGCCTGAACTGGGTGAATTATTATTTAAATGCCAGAGAGATGAACTAATCAAACAGAGGACAAGGTCCATTAACCAGCCATGAGAGAGAGAAAGTGAAAGGGAGAGAAAGATTAATATCAAGCATCTGTGATTCTACAAAAGCCTGTTAGTCTGCAACTCACTGAAGCTTTGGAGATTTTAACATGATGTTACCGAATTGTTAACACGGATAATGAACACACAAAAAAGTTCAGCTCTGAGTTCAGTTTTTCTTTTGGTTGTTTACTTCAAGTATTCAGCCAGGAATCAGAGATGCTAGAACAGTGAAACAGTCTCATCACAGATGATACCCTCTCAGAATATACGAAGAAACTGATTTATGAATGATAATTAAACGTTCCGTGGAAGAACGAGCGGGAGAAGTCACTGTGTCACAGATGTACACACACACGCTCACAGACATGCACAGACATTTGCTGATTGCTTTTGGCCCGGCCATTCATTCATGTGTCTATGTGGATTTTCTATCTGCATTTTCTCTATAATGAAATGCTGACTTTGTGGCATGTTTGATTTAAATGATTGTGACATACATTGATATCACTGGCTCAGAAATGTGATCTACGCAGAACTCATTAAAATAGCTGAAACTAATATCATGGAGACCAATAGGACATTACCTGTGTAGAGCAGAGAGCAGAATTATCTAGGAAACAGTGTCGTAAACAGGAATCCAAGTTAATGATGCTTTAATGATTCATGAAATAATGGCCTGTGCTGCTGTGTTTAACCATCACAGTGCAGATACAACCATTTTTGAATGAACCGTCTCTGAATCTCTGTTGTTTGGCAGTGATTCATAGACACAAAATCAAGCCGTTTTCTCTGAGGAGGCAAAATAAAATGTACTCTAGTTTAAGTTAATCTATGCAGTGCAGTTTCCAGATTTGAGATGATGTCTCTGATCATGCATGGGGAGAATCCAGTACATTCCTGAGATTGTATGTTGCATGTTTGAGCATTTATTTTGTGTGTCTATGGCAGCAATGGCAAAGAGCACTTGTTCAGGTTTGTTATCATGCGTTATGCACTGGTGCAAGTTATATACAACATTCCCCCGCCCCAGAACTACTTTTTATTGACATGGATGACATGGATTAACATCTTAGCAGTAAGGTCAATTGTTAGTATAGCATGCTTTTTACTCTATTATTTTTTAAATAAAAAAAAAAAAAAAAAGTTTGACACTTTATATGACTTGCTTTTAATAAAATGCGTGGGTAAAACATTACAATAAGGTTGAAATCTGAATGCATTAGCTATCATAATGACAACAAATATAATGCGATTATAATACTGAATAAAATATAAAAATAAACAACATGTATTTACAGTATTTATAAATCTGTGTAAATGCTAAAATATAAATATTGGCCTATTTATCAATTCATTTTTGCTCGTACACTAACATTAAAAAGTTTGGGGTCTGTAAGATTTTTAAAAAGTTTTTAAAAAATGAGTTTCTAATGCTCACAAAGGCTGCATTTATGATCAATAATACAGTAAAACAATAATTGTTTTCTATGTAAATTTCTGTTTTCTGTTTACATTAAAATGTAATTTGTTCCTGCTCATTGCTATTTTTAAATGTAATTTATATGCTGGTGCTCAAGAAATATATTATTATTAATGCTGAAAATAGCTGTGCTGTTTAATGTTTGTGTGGAAAATGTGATACTTTTTTTTTTTCAGGATTATTTAACAAATAGAGTAAAGAACAAATTGTCCTGACCCCAAACCTTTGAATGATAGTGTATTACATTAATTAATGATAATTTATATATTACCTGAATATATGGTAGATGCAGAAATACACATTAAAGGGATAGTTCACTCAAAAAATCTGTCATTAATTACTCAACATCATGTAGTTACAAACCCGTAAGACTTTTGTTCATCTTCGGAACGCAAATTAAGATCTTTTTGATAAAATCTGAGAGATTTCTGTCCCTCCATAGATAGCTACAGACACTTTGACATTTCAAAAAGTTCATAAAGAGATAGTAAAACGAATCCATATGAATTGAGCGGTTTAGTCCAAATTTTCTGAAGAAACACGATCACTTTATATGATTATAAAGCAGGTTGGGTTGAGCTTCTGTTTATGTTCGTTGATCAATGTTTATATGTGAATAAAAGCCTAAATTCAATCTGTTCATCATATAAAGTGATCATGTCTCTTCAGAAAATTTGGACATAACCACTCAATTCATATGGATAAATTTTACGATCTCTTTATGAACTTTTTGAAGAGTCAGTTTCATTTGCATTGCTGTTTATGGAGGGACAGAAATCGCTCAGATTTCATTAAAAAGACCTTCATTTGTGTTTGAAACGACATGAGTAATTAAAGGGTTAGTTCACCCAAAAATGAAAATTCTGTAATTTATTACTCACCCTCATGCCGTTCCACACCCGTAAGACCTTCGTTAATCTTCGGCACGCAAATTAAGATATTTTTGTTGAAATCCGATGGCTCTGTGAGGCCTGGAGCAATGACATTTCCTCTCTCAAGATCTACTAAAAACATATTTAAATCAGTTCATGTGAGTACAGTGGTTCAATATTAATATTTATAAAGCGACAAGAATATTTTTGGTGCGCCAAAAAAACAAAATAATGACTTATTTAGTAATGGCCGATTTCAAAACACTGCTTCAGTAAGTTTCGGAGTGTTATGAACCAGTGTATCGAATCATGAATCGGATCGCGTGTCAAACCGCCAAACTGCTGAAATCACATGACTTTGACGCTCCGAACCGCTGATTTGACACGCTGATTCATAACGTTCCGAAGCTCGTTATTTTGTTTTTTTTGGTGCACCAAAAATATTCTTGAACCACTGTACTCACATGAACTGATTTAAATATGTTTTTAGTACCTTTATGGATCTTGAGAGAGGAAATGTCATTGCTCCAGGCCTCACTGAGCCATCGGATTTCAACAAAAATATCTTAATTTGTGTTCTGAAGATTAACGAAGGTCTTACGGGTGTGGAACGGCATGAGGGTGAGTAATAAATGACATTATTTTCATTTTTGGGTGAACTGACCCTTTAATGACAGAATTTTCATTTTTGGGTGAACTATACCTTTGACCTACATTAATAAATTCTGTAAAAAGTATATTTTTAGTTGTCTCACAAACAACTTGAACCTTATTGTAAAGTGTTACCACCAGTGTAACATTAGTTATGTAATCAGATTACTTTTTTCAAGTAACTAGTAAAGTAACGCATTACTTTTAAATTTACAACAAAATATCTGAGTTACTTTTTCAAATAAGTAACTCAAGTTCTTTGTTTTCCCATTTATTGACTAATACATCTCTTGTCCCCATGTTGAGAGAAACTGGGAGTAAGGTGCAGAGGCGCTGTGTGCGCTGTGTAAACATGATGGTTATTTTAGACTTGTTCTAGACTAAATGTGAGCAAACATTTACTCATTTACTCCACCTGCGTCCTATTCTTCTGTATTCCAGAATGGCAGCACAGCTGAAAGGCTTGTTTGTTTGGGCTGCACCCTCTACTGTACAGGTGTGAATTTGCATTTCCTTCAGCCTGAGGGTTACTCATTCACTTTTTGTGTGAAAGGTCCTTTACATTTGCCAAAAATATAACTTTTTTGTTGTTATAAAACAAACAAACAAATAAACAAACAGCCCAGCCCAGATGAGAAAAAGTAACACAAAAGTAATGTAACACATTAGTTACATAGTTACTTTTTTAGGGAGTAATGCAATGTCGTAATTCATCCTTTTAAAAGTAACTTTCCCCAACACTGGTTACCACAGTATAGTATAAACATTCCAATATAAAACAGTATTGGTTGCTTGTTAAAAGTGTAAGTGAAACTGTATTTCAAATGCTCAGAAACCATGCAATATCAGTCCTAATGCTATAACTTGCAGTTCTGTGTCTGCTTTGATGTATGACCTCTCAGTTTGCAAAACTGGACGTCCTGATATGGACACTCACAGTTGCATGTGTGCTCATCGACACTCACTTGTCTTTGTGTGACAGAAAAGTTGTCATTTACCATCAGCTGTCTCTTTTCTAGCTTACAGAACGTAGGTGAAGTTCTCTTCTTGCACTCCATCACTCTCTGATGTGACACGGCTGACTAGCCTGACTCTCCCATTAAGGCTGCACATATACCCTGCTCTTCTCTGGCAGTAGTACTTCTTTCCTGCTCCCTCTCATCCTCCTCCTCTTTCGTGTTTTCTTTGCATTGTGTCATAAACTGATGGCTACTGGTTTTTGTTCTGTCTGTTCTGACAATTGAAGCAAGCAAGAAGACATTCAAACCAAGAGTGGGCAGGCATATGTCAGACTATGCTACACTTTTCATTGAGAGGCAACAACTTATGAAAATACAGAGAGCACAGCATATAGTCTTGTTGTCATTATAAATGTAGCCTGTTTGACTGTCTCTATATACATTGATTAACATAAGAATCCACGAAGATGCACTTGCTTTAAATCAAATACAAACACTTATCATAGATTACCATGATGAAAATTATTTTCTGGAATGATTGATCACCCTATTCTTATAATAGCTGTGCTTTATTTAGCTCTGAGTCTAATTACACCATTCCTTAGTGAATGAGGTGTTGTGCTTCAATACTTCTGGTAGTTTAACAGAGGGAATTGTTGGCTTCAGAGCAATATAAGCTTATGACTGATCACAGACCGGTCCAGATGCTAAGCTTATCCTTGGAAAGCCCTGGTTGGCATGGCAATAGGCCCTAAAGTACACCCTCCATCTTTGTTGGCACCTGGGAGAGTATTTTTGAGCTAACTCAACAGATGCTTCTCGGACTGTGAACTGCTCCAAGGGGGTTGTGGAAATGGGAACGAGCTCTGGATTACTCTGAGGTAAAATCAAATGTTTTGAGGTTTATGATACAGTGTGTGTTTGTGGACCATATGGAGGGTCGCTAGTTTGAGAGGTCTCTTGGACAAGCTCAACGTCTTTGGTGTTTGTTGTTGTTGTTTCATCATGACTGAACCCAAGCTCAGAGAACTGCTTTCTTCTCACAGTCTTGATCTGTCCACTTCAGTCTAAAACAACTTAAAGGTATACCTGTATACAGTAGTTCACCCCAAAATTATTTTTTTCTATTGACTCATTTCATACTATCAAGCTTGAAAAATGACAAATGCACCATGAAATATTCAATTTGACTTGTTTTTTCCTAAGTTAAATAACAAGATTTGTGTGAGGAAATTGTATTTTTTCACTCAAAATCTTTTCATCCACAAATCACATACTCCATCCATCTTATTCGTACTAGTATGTCACATTTGATTCAGTGTTTTTTAGTATTATTTATATACTATAGTACTTATTAACATTTTGAATTAGCTTTTATTATATGTTTTAGGTTTTTTATTTATTTTATGTTGTAGTAATTTTGTTATCTGCTTTTGTGATTTTATTTTTTTATTTATTTTTGTACCTCAACGTAAACTTATTTTATTTCCGTTAGTTGCCAAGTCAATATTTCTAATTTTAATTTATTTTTCAGTTCTCCATATTATATTATGTTATATAATGTCATGTTATCTTATATTATATTATATGTTAGCAATAAGGCTGTGCTATATCATGAATAAGTCACGGCTGAAGGGCTTTGATAGGCACGACGTGAAGTGGAGTGCCTGCAACCCCTTCAGCCATGACTTATTCATGATACAGCACTAGCCTCAAGTACCTTATTGCGAAAAATATGTATCAATGCAACTTTCATGAAGTAAACTTTCACTAAAGCCTTCCTTCCCCCAGAAAAAATAGTCCCTGACCGTGAACAGTTATATTATTACGCCATTAGATGGCTGTCTTTATGAGTGTGTCAGTCAGTAGTGAAGACTTTTACATTGAAAAGACTGAATTGTTGTGAACACGGAACACGGAAAGGACAAATGCTTTGACTAGCGCTGTCAGTCACGGGAAAACCCCTTAACTGTTAAAAGGACAAGATAATACATTGGACATTTAAACAGATTGTTTTTTTTGTTTGTTTTTTTTAATTATTCCTAAACATAGGACTAACCTGAAGGAAGTTGCTAAATATGAATGTAGGTAATAAACTCGCTCACTTGATCTTATTCTCACAATACTCTTCTACATAATACAGTAAGTTTCAATGAACAATATCAATTGAGAACATACAGTTTACGTTGCTAAGAGTGGTTGTGGTTGTGTAGTGATACACAGAACCGTTGGGTGAAGCGGTCATAGCCAAGTTTTATCGTGAATAAAACACAGCTATTGACCAATCAGAATCAAGGACAGGAACTAACCGTTTTATAAATTATATTATATTGTAATATTTTTTTGTTTTTTTTTAAGCTTTATTTTACTTTTATAAAATAAAAATACATTTAAAAATATCTATTAAATTATTTTTAATAGTTGTAGTTTTAGTTACTAACACTGGTTTGATTACAACATGGGATCCAATAACTTTTTGTCATTTACCAATGAAATTTTTTACTAAGTTCACAGACACAAATACAAAGATTATCATTGAATAAAAACTTCACTTCCTCTGTTCTCACACAAAGCTATCATATGGCTTCAGGGTTTGGTAAATAACATCATTTTCATTTTTACTGACATTCTCATTGTTGGATGTAGAGTGTCCAAATATTCAGTGTTAGAGTCAGAGAGACTATTACTCTCTGTCAGTTATAGGGAGAGAATTAGGCCCTCTCATGGAGATTATGCTGACTAATGTCTGCTCTCCTCAAGTTTTGCAGAAGAAAACATTAGGACAAGCACTGCTGGAATAATGATTGGCGCTCTGCGTGTTTCTCTGAGCTCCTCACCTCTCATCTCCAGCACCGTCAGCCGCGCTGAGGTGTGTTTCATTTCAACCTTCCTTCAGCTGTCAATTCACATTCACATGAGGACAATGACTGAAAGGGGCCGCCACACACCTACCTCAACTTTTAATTAGTCTTGACTGTCTAATTAACTAGATCATTTCTGGAATATTTGTATAGCATGCTTGTAATATGGAACCATGTATCCATGTTCCCACACAGAAACTCAGATTGCTGATATAGAAAAGTGCCATAACTGAGCTTGTAATCACTACTAAGGGGAACGCAAACCCCCAAATAATCAGAATAGTTATCAATAGTCAATAACCAATTCATTCATTTATGCAAGACCCATGATTTCAGCCATTTTGTGCAGACTGCAGTGGATTTCAGGTGTGGGAGATTTTTTTTCTTCACCACTGAGGGACAGTGAGTACATCCTGCTCTCACTTGACACAGAAGCATTGAGAAGGGACCAAAGTAGGACATCCCTGGAGCAGACAGATGGGCACATGAGCAGTGGCTAAAGGCAATTTTCCAAGCAAGATTAGAACCTGAGGTTTTCTGTTCATGGGAAGGAACCTTTTCCTGTTTACCATAACCATTCACCACACCACTGAGGCAGCTCCCATTCCATTGACACCTGCTGTAAAGACATTTGAATTTCTAATATTCTAGTTAACAACTTTCTGTAGTGATTGATAAATATTTAACATGTTTGTTTAATTTTTTATCATGTTATTTGAATAATATTTTCCAAATGCTGTTTATCACACAAAGGTTTACTTCTGAGGGGATTGTGTCCAGAAATAACTTGTTTTGAAGTCTGCCACGTAGGAACAGTGCATAAGCAAAGGTGAAGATGATAACAACAGTTTGTTTGGGGTTGGTAAGATGTATGTATAAATATATAATGAACCAGCTGAGCATCTGACATTGAGATGAATGGGAATGATAGATTTTCCAGACATTGGTCATGGTCATCTTAGAAGGTCACAGCAAAGTCATGGAATGTCTAATTATATGTAATATTCCCTGGTTATTTTTCTGGCTCAGTTCTAAAGAAGAAAAAAAAAAGAAAAGAAAAAGAAGCATATTATATTTTCATACATTGTCACTAAATTGCTCAAGTGAAAACTGCTGTAATTTACTCTGCTGGGTAATCCAGGCTTCATATCACATCATCCATGACTTCTAAACTTCAGAGTCAGTCTGAAGTCTGATGATAGTCAGGGATTGCTCTGACAGACATCCGTCATTGTAAAGCAAAGCCAGACAAAACAAAATCCATCCTCGTTGAGTCTGCCAACCACCATTAGTTTGCTGTGACAGAGCGGATCACTGACAGTTTAACCAGCCTCGGGAAAGTGACGCAGCGGACTGGTGACACATCCGTCATGGAAGTTGTCGGATCTAACGTGGCAATGTGGAAAACCACGCGTTCAGCACATACACGAGAGAAAGAAAGAGTGAAGGATTGATGGATTACAAAGAACTAAGTGACATTTCTTTTGAAAGGTGACTGAGGGCTTTTCATATAATTACTACACTGATCATTGTATTGATTGGCGGAACTTTTGATTGACAGTTCTGATTATCTTTCAGGACATATTTGGGACCTTGTAATTTTGTTTATCTGATTTTTTTTCTTTCATACCTGTCATTTAAGAGACATTTATCATGGTCACAGTGTAATTTGCATACCGATGTGGAATCATCTGAAGCACTGGTATTAATGAGGCTTAATTAGATTAGGTTCAGCCTTTCGCTCTGCATCAATTAACTATCAATTAACTTTGGCTGAGATGAAGGAATATTTCATTTATAATCCCTGTATCAATACATTTCTAAATTAATTATATTTAATCTGTTATCTCAATCATTAGCATTTCAATCAAAAAGTAGCAAGAGAATAAATAAATTATAATGTAATGATAAATTGAGGTGGGGAAAAATAAAGTTTTGTCCTTCCATAAATCCTAGTCTAGTTATAGAGAAGAGTGGGGTAAACTAGTCTATTTTTTTTTACCCAAGTTGTTCTAGTCTAATGCCAAATTTACACTGCTACAGTGGCACAGAAACGTTTCTGAGCTGGCATTTAGGTGTCTTTTAATGCTACTCAGAGCTTGCATAAATGCATTTTACACAGCATTTTCAACGGTACGGGGGCCTGAGGTGAATCAGAGCAGGCACAATTTGGTCTGGCTTTTATGCAGCATTATTTCACAGAACTTTGAGCAAGCACAGAACAACCTTAAAGGTGCAGTAAGATTTTTTTTTTTTTTTTTTTAAACAATGTTGAAAAGTTGCTCGGACCGAGCACCACAACAAACGTGTAGCAAATCAGCATTAGGGAGCGTATGATGGTGGAGGAGAGAGAGTGAGATTTGAAGAAAGACTGTTAAAAGAGGGATGAGAGACAATGCAAAAGAGAAAATTTCAGAGGAATATCACTGGGAAAAAAAGGTTTATGATCAGGCAGGAGCTTTAGGACCCACAATAATGTTAGAAAAGCTTTCCAGCGCTGGAGAGACATGTGGCCTGCCCTGAAAACAGACGTCGAGGTTGTGTTGTTTCTGCTCCATACTTGAGTAACATTGGTTTTGCAGTTTCACAGAACCATGAAATACTAATTATAGTAACAGGACAGTTTTGGCCGTTCGTTCATCATCTTTGTTTCATCTTTGCATTGTTCATCATCTTAGCATTATTTGCTTCGCTTCTGCTATGATAAATAGATATTCACTCCTGGATTACGTGTGTAATGGAGGCCAGCTAGTGAGAGCTGTGCAGGTAAACCTAGTGTACTTGTTAGCGTGCCTGTCTTTCATGTCGGTGTGGTGAGAAATTGAGTCCCCCCAGGAATCAGGTCTCCTTTAGGACCCTGAGTGATCCCATAGGTTCAACAGACTTTTAATGGGTAGTATTTTTAGCGCCTGATTATAATTCCTGCAAAATCACGTTATAATTTATATAGTTTAAAGTGCGTTTAATGACCATTAACGTCTTTTAAATTAAAGGGTTAGTTCACCCAAAAATATATATTTTTTGTCATTAATTACTAGGGATGTAACGATGCATCCGCAACCGGTTGAAAATCGATTAAAACGTGATGATTCAAGTTGGTTGAGATGCTAATACATTTGGGGGCGGGGTTATAAGAATGTATAGCTGAGGGGAACTGACTGTAGCTGCGTCCGAAATCGAATACTACTCTACTATATAGTACGTGAAAAACAGTATGCGAACAGAGTAGTATGTCCGAATTCATAGTATTCGAAAAACAGTAGGCGGAAAGTACCCGGATGACTTCCGGCGAGATTCTGAAGTGCTTTACTATCCCATGAGGCCACGGGAGAGGATTTGTGAATGGAGTTGAAGGGACGTAACTGACGCTGGTAGGTCATGTAACGGTAAAAACATAGCAGATGTAGTACATCTGAATTCATTCATACTACACGCATTCATACTATATAGAACGTACTCTTTCAATGGTCGTGAAGTAAATTTAAATTCAAATGTAGTACCTACTCTACAATACACGATTTCGGACGCAGCCTGTGTTCAGAAAAGTTTAGATGGTATTTTCTTTTCATCTTACTTCCGTACAATGCATTTTAAAGTAGTTTTAGCGCACAGCGCTGCTTTGTTTACAGCGGTAACCATGGAAGCGCTCTATTGCCGCTGTTCCATAAGCGCCACCTGCTGTCAGACAGTGAAATATGCATTCTTATGCAGCCCATCTGCTGTTATGAAGTTTTTTGATGTAAAATAATTTCACAAAGCTAAAGTCTGAACATTCTGTTTTTGCTTCAAATGTAAAAAATGTATACAATCTAATTTAAATTAAAAACTGCTCATGCTGCATGTATGCAGCATCTTTGTTGGGACTGTGATTAAAATGCAGTGGTTGCCTCTAATTTTAAATGGCTACAGCCTGTAATAGAGCAAATAAACATCTTGTTCATGTACTTATATGAAGAGATTTCTTTTATTTGTATTATTTATTTAATTATTTATTTGATTTAGGATTTGTTTTAAAATTTAAATTTAGTTTTGTTATAAAGATATTTCAATTTCACAAAGAAATAAAAATAATAAAAAGACATTTTCTCATTTAACCAGTATCATGAATTGTATCGAATCGTGAGTTGAGTGAATCGTCACATCCCTATTTATTACTCACCCACACCCGTAAGACCTTTGTTCATCTTTTTATTTGTTCATCTATTTTTGATAAAATCTGATGGCTCAGTGAGGCCTCTATTGCCAGCAAGATAATTAACACTTTCAGATGCCCAAAAAGCTACTAAAGACATGTTTAAAACGGTTCATGTGACTACAGTGGTTCAACCTTAATGTTATGAAGTGACGAGAATACTTTTTGTGCACCAAAAAATTCAATAATATCTAGTGATGGGCGATTTCAAAACACTGCTTCATGAAGCTTCGAATAACTGAATCTAGGTTGTGAAATCAAGCATTTCTCGTTCTTACTGTTTTTTTAGTTAGCTTATGTACTAGCATCTACCCGAGTTTAGCTTATTTTATATTAGATGTGTCTTTTGCTTCTAATATCTTTTTCCAGTTTCTTTTAACATACAATACATAGGCATTCATTTTATATTTCAAGCATGTTGAAATAGGTTATAATTTTGTCACGACATCACAATAACAACTTTTGATCAGGTATTGCCACCTGGGTCCTAAAGGAGACCCGATTCCTGGGGGGGTCTCGATTTCTTATGACACCAGCGGCTAAGAGCCATGAATTATGGAGGCAAAGCAATGAAGAGAGGGGTGGGTTTGTTTGGGTTGATTTCAAATATCAGTAAAACAAACCTAATTATATTTCAGGGTGTTTTTTAACAGAGCTTGTTGCAGTGCATTCTAGATTGCCTTCTCTGTGAAGCATACATGCAGTTTTGCCCTTAATATTTTGCCAAAATAATGCATCTTAGAAAGTAGCATCATGTTGCTGGTGACCTTTTGAAACGGGCTTCGCGTTGGGAGGGCTTCTATGATGCCTGAAAATGATGCCCTCGTGGGCAGCTCTCTAGGTTTTAGAATGGAGCACCAGATTTGAAATAAACTTTTGTTATCATTCCTACAACTTTACAGACTGCAGGACATCATCATGTTAAGTGCAAGTATTAATGGCCTCTGACAGCTAGTGAAGTTTAAGTCCCATCAGTATTCCAGTCGAGCATGATGGGAAGGTCATTACTGAATGCAGATAAATGTTACAAGAGATAAAGCACTGACCTCAGATCAGCATAGAAAAATGAAGAAAGGTCAGATTTACATTTCCTCTCTCTCACATTCTTCCTGCACCACTTCACCTCAGCTTCCCTCTTGAGTTTCTCTTTCTTTTGCATATGTCTCTTTTTTAATCATATAAAAACAAGAGGTCTTGGTGGATAATCAATGATGTTTATTACAAACTCCTCAGATCTCCTCAGAAACTCTTACGGCACAAGTAATACAGTACCCACAGATGGTCTGTAATATTACTATAATATAAAATATTATATTATATTCAGCAGGCTCCAAAAGTCAGAGACCACGCTGAATATCCAAAATATATATGAAAATGAAAATATAAGAACATTAGATGAAAATTAAGCAGCCATTACAGTCTTCAGTGTCACATGATCTTTCAGAAATCATTCTAACATGCTGATTTGGTGCTCAAGTAACATTTATTTTTATTATAATCAATGTTGAAAATATTGTGGAATCCATGATACTTTCAGGATTATTTGATAAATAGAAAGTTCAAAATAGTATAAGCTATATACTGATCCCAGCTGAGTCAGTTACAAAACAGCGGCTGAACATAAGGTATTTAAATACACAACAACGCTTATATAAGCTAGGCCAATCATATTGCAGACCTTACTTTCATGTCTTTACTGATATAAAGATGACAGCTGATGGACTGATGCATAAGTTCTCAGGCCATAGATCAGTATAAGGCTGACAGAAATGCTAGCTGATCATGCTGTGGAAAATGATGATTTATCTCTTATAAGCTTTTGACTAATTATCAAAGTTGCCATCATCAAATATAGTCATGACAGTTTAAGATGCCATCAACTGAAAACTGCATATATATACATATTTGGTTAAATTTGTAAAACAGCAGAAAACACAATGAAGGGAAGCCTTCTGTGTGAGATATTTGTACACTGGCGGTCTGCTCAGTCTTAACATCTTTAGTGTAGTGAGAATAAACTGTGGCCTGCTGATCAAACTAAATGTCTTGGGATTTACTAGGTCACATGGTCAAATAGTGGATAAAAGAAGGAAATAGCCTTGTGCTCTTTTCTCGCTCTATTTTTCTGTCTTCTTCCTTTGGATCGTCCTTCCATGGCTCTCTTTCTTAAGTGACTGAAGGTGGACAGTTCACGACAACCTTAAAATAGATTCTTATTACTATTTCTAATAGTATTCCCTAGCCATTTTAATTGTGATAGCATTATTACATTGTATGCATATGTTGAATAAATGATCTATCTATCTATCTATCTGTCTGTCAGGGTATTCTACTTTTCATTCATAACATTCATGCTTTGATAATTTACCCAAAGCAAGTGCAAAAGAACCTGTGTGGCACCCGTTTGGTTCACATTGTACATAGCCTTAAAAATAGTCCTCATGGATTGAAATGCTTCCTTTTATATTTGTGTGCTTTTTGTTCCATGTATTTTTCACCCTTTAATATAATGTACCTGATTATTGATATTGTATTTAGAGCATTAAAAAAATAATTTTTGCAACTAGGTGTTTAATTTTCTATTTATTTCTTTATTTTTATTTTTTTAAATTAAACTCACACATCTTTTAAAGGATTAGTTCAATTTGGAATTAAAATTTCCTGATAATTTACTCACCCCCATGTCATCCAAGATGAAGGTGAAGAAATGAAAAGAAATGAAGGTTTTAGAGGAAAACATTCCAGGATTTTTCTCCACATAGTGGACTTCAACAGGGTTCAACGGGTTGAAGGTTCAAACTGCAGTTTCAGTGCAACTTCAAAGGGGTCTACACGATCCCAGATGAGGAATAAGGGTCTTATCTAGTGAAACGATCGTTCATTTTCTTAAAAAACATTTTTTACCACATATCTTGCACTAGCTCTAATAATCATAATCATAATAATTCCTTACATTTATATAGCACTTTACGGGGTACTCAAAGCGCTTTACATATGGACATAGGGGGAATCTCCTCAACCACCATCAATATGCAGCATCCACCTGGATAATGCAATGGTGCCAGAACGCCCACCACATACCAGCTTATTGGTGGAGAAGAGACAGAGTGATGAAGCCAATCAGTGTATGGGGATGATTAGGTGGCCATGATGATGGACAGAGGCCAATGGGCAAATTTGGCCAGAATGTTGGCCTTAATGTCTCATCCGAAGGACGGTGCTTTTTTTTGACAGTATAGTGTCCCCATCACCCCCTGCTGGCCTCACTAACACCTCTTCCAGCAGCAACCTAGTTTTCCCAGGTCTCCCATCCAGGTACTAACCAGGCTCAGCCCTGCTTAGCTTCAGTGGGCAACCAGTTTTGGGCTACAGGGTGATATGGCTGCTGGCTCACATCACTGCTGGCTCACACCAATCACCATGTTGGAAAAGTCACGTGTGACGTAGGCAGAAGTACCAACCCAGTGTTTACAATTGTGGAGAAGGTTCAAAAGTTGTTGTATGTTGAATAACACACATTTATATGTCTTTGTGTTAATTTATTGTTTAAAATGGTCCTTTCGTGTGCATATCCTGGATGTATAAATCTTTTGAAACACTGGGTCGGTTTTCCACCTACGTCACGCGTGACCTTTCAAGCGTAATTAAGTAATGCGTGGCGCATCGCAGAGCTAGTGCAAGACAAGCATTTGTGGTTAAAAAGTAAATATTTATTTATTTATTTATTTTTAGAAAATGACCGATCGTTTCAACCCACTGAACCCCAGTGAAGTCCACTATATGGAGAAAAATCCTGAAATGTTTTCCTCAAAAACCTTAATTTCTTTTAGATTTAACATAAAGACATGACATGGGGGTGAGTAAATTATGAGGAAATTTTAATTCTGAAGTGAACTAATCCATTAAGTCCTCTTTTCATACTGTTTTCTAGAACTGAGTGCCCATACTATTAAGCTTGGTTAGCTGTCCTTACCTGTCTCCCCCTGCAATATTTAAGAATTAGATGAATTAATTGTGTGGAGAATGAGTTGACACAAGTTCATTTGGAGCTTTCACATATATGCCATTCTAAGCCTAGCATGTGTGTCTGGCTCAGCACTCAAGACCTGAACACACACCTCATCAGCTGTTTTTTTCACATGTTCTTCAAGCTCTAATCAAATGTGTGACTTCTAGTGTGCGTATTGGTTCTAAACAAGACCATCTCTTGTCAAATACCAATCTGTGAAGGGCCACCTGCCACGGTAGCAGGTAGAATAAGCAAAATTACCCACATTAGGCTGGTGTTGGGTTTTAATAACTCTAAGGCTCTGGGGATTGTGCTCACTGAGTCTTACTGAAATGAGTTTGAGGCTCCTTCAGTCATTCTAGCCTTACAGAACAAGAAGAAACGTGCTATAATAATATTGTGAGCTTGCACATTGAGATTTAAAAAAAAGAAAAAATTACAGTTTGTTATGATGGACTATGAAGGATTACCCAAAATTTCACAAGTTTATATTTGACCTTGCAAACCTCGGCAGAAAAACCTTGATGTGTGAATTCCAAAATAAAAAAATCCCACTGAAAACAATTATGAGCCTCATGTTCTGGCATACATTTTTAATCTTGCATTGATTTTTATCCTGTTAAAAGGAACTGAAAAGTAATTCATTGCAACCACTGTGTTTGAGCGCACGAGCCATGTAGGCGTCTTACTTGAAAAGTTATTTTCAGGGGTTTCCGCCACTTTCCGCAAGCTCTTTCTGATGTTCCTGTCACTAAGAGTAAAGCACCTTTAAATTACTGTCAGTATAACGCAATTACCTTACAGAGAAAGATAGGGGGAGAGAAAAATAGAGCTACAATGCCCATCTGCTGTTTCTCTGCTGTACATGTAAGACCTAAAATGGCTCTTACAAACAATTTAAGACACAACAGATGTGATACAGCCGTATGGCATGTTTTTTTTTTTTTCCTTTTTTTTTTTTTATAGCAGAAGTTCTGTTGATAAGAGCTCAAACTCCTAAATGAGTTAGCATTGATCTGTCTCTGCTTACTTGATCTGTACTCCTCCTCTGCGACAACTTGAGAATACTCAACCCAACATATGCACACAACCTGTCTTGTAATTAACCGTATCCCCACATGGTCAGACTGACATATACCTGTATATTTTTGCAGTGCGCTCAAAGCTGGGTTGTCAAGGCGTCATACATCTTGATGTGAGAGTTTATTACTGGAGTCTGTAAATCTGCACAGTTTAATCTAAATTGAGAGGGGGGAGCTGAAATAAACCTGGCATAAAACTTTGTCCGTGTGAGCCATTGCACCTGTAACAGCTGATGATGTTGTAAACACAGTTTTAATTAGGAGATAAATAGTGTCAGGGGTCAAATGAAGTAGGCTGGAAGTTTCTGTGCTTTTTAAGGATTGCGAAAAGCTTACAATAACATATTTCTTTGTTTAAAATGTGTTTTATTTTTCTGAATTTCTTGCAAACACCTGTTCGTAGTTATAACAAAGATTGCACACCATATCGGATAATCAAATAGTGTGGATGTGTGTTAAAGTAAACCAAAACATATCAGTGATTTTGCCACAAGTAACAGGTGTTCTTAGGTATAATGCAAAGTGCCTAAAATCTTTGGAAAATGACTGTAATGCATTTTTTTTTTTTTTTTTTGCATTGCATTGCATTTTATTTTAATATTTAAATATTAATACTGTTAACCAAATACTGCAAGGGTATCAATTAAAGGGTTAGTTCACCCAAAAATGAAACTTCTGTCATTAATTACTCACCCTCATGTCTTTTCAAACCTGTAAGACCTTCAGAACACAAATTAAACCTTATTCAAACGTAATGTTATGAAGTGACGAGATAACAAAAAATAGCGACTTTATTCAACAAATTAATTTCTCCCCTGTCATTCTCCTACACTGTTTACATCCAGCGCCTCCAGGTTCTACGTCAGAACGCCGAATTTCATCAAAAATATCTTAATTTGTGTTCCAAAAATGAACGAAGGTCATACAGGTATGGAACAACATGAGGGTGAGTACTTAATAACAAAAATTCCATTTTTGGGTGAACTAACTCTTTAAAGAGTGCTTGAAAGGGTTGAGGTTTGGTGCACATCCATCCATCCATCCATCCATCCTGACCTGATCCATCCATCCATCCATCCATCCATGGTTTTAATAAGGAGATAAATAGTGTAGATAAATTTCTGTGCTTATGTTAACAAATGCTTTATATAAAACACATTTTCTTTTTCTACATTTCTTGCAAACACGCAGAGACCCACTCGTTGTTAATAACAAAGATCCCATATCTGTGGTTTAATGCAGAGAACAAATAGGCAATTTTCCAACAGTCATTATTTTTCTAACTGCACAACAGGCAAGAAATAATTTACCTCCCAGGCTCAAGTAATGTAAAATAATGCACATTCTTATTGTTTTCCTGACCTGATTTAAAGATTTCTGCAAAGCTGCAGAGCTAGCGTGGAGGTCCAATATTCAGTATGTTGTGCTTAATAGTGGTTTACATTATACTTGGAGTATGTGGTATTTGATAGAGCTATTCAGTAGCACATGTGTTCCCTTTTAGACCTCTGTATTTATTGTGCCTCCTTCAGAGCAGAGATTACATGGACATCAGTGTCTTATCTGTTGTATTTACAACTACAGTCATATAACCCTGAAAAGCTTTACCATTTTTCTCTTATGATAAGAACAGAGAAGCAGCATGGAACAGCTTCAGAATTTTTGCATCATCCTTCCCTCCGGAATACAGAGTAATACGTGTTAGCCTCTGAAAGAAGGTTCCAGACTTCCTCTAAAAATGTGTCGTATTTAGACTGGAGAGAGCAAAATGCTACCCTGAGGTGTTAAAATGTAAGCGGCTTTATGGAGCCTTGGAAAACAAGCTCTGAATCCCTGTTCAGCACAGAAAGTGTAAGATTCTGAGTGGTCTCATCGCTCGTGTGTGTGTGTGTGCTTTGCAATAGAGAACTTTTGAAATGAAACATGTATTTGAATGCTTTGAAAGAGACCATCAGTTAAGAGAGCTTTGGCTTGTGCATGATTTGTTATTTGTTTTTTTTGTTTTTTTTTTGAGAGCGTCTTAGATGGTTTCTGCTGCATTGGCATCAAGTTGCATTGGCTAGGTGCCCTGCTCTAAAGGGTTTTAATCACTGCCAACATGAAGTGCAGCTCTGTGCAACTCTGAAGCACCGATGATAATGGACAGAAGGGAAGAATGACAAATTAAAGTCGGATTTAGGTGGCAATGCATAGCAAAAAGAATAGTTCGCCAAAAAATGTAAAGTCTGTCATTATTTTCTCAACTTCATGTTGTTCCAAACTGGTATGACCTTCTTTTTTTCAAAAGATGATATTTTTAAAAAAGGATCAGTGTTTTTCCCTCATACAATGAAGCCAACAGGATTCAATGTTTGTCAAAACATCTTTTATAAAAGTCATACAGGTTTGAACGACACGAGAATGAGCAAATGATAACAGAATTTCCATTTTGCTTGTATGTGTAATGTTATGTAGATTGTATATGTAATGTAGATTCTTGTGCTTTAAAACCATCTAAACAATCATATGCACACATACACATGCTGTATTGTTGCTATGGGTGATAATCGGCCAATCAAGTAATACAAAGGAAGCAGTATCACGTCACCAGCATCTGATGGACCTATATATGTGAGCTGTGAAGGGAAAATGAGTCGCAATGAGCACATTTTAAAAAATGGGTTATTGTATTCTCTATTAAAAAAACGTAAAAATGATGTATGATTTGTTGGAATCGGACAAAAAAAAAAAAATGACTGAGCTACAGTCAGCAAAGTCAATTTTGAGAGAAATCAAGTTAAAGTTTTCTGAAGGTTCCAAAACAAAATCACCTAGCAACCTACCTTAAAATCCCTGGTAATAACACCAAATATCTCCAAGTCAAAACCAAATATCTATAGGAAAAATATATATTCAACTTTCTTTCCCATTATGCCACAATTGTTTAATTAACATTAATGAAACAGACAGCCTATAGCCTATATTTAGACCTACTGTACCACACAGATCTAATATAATGTTACACATCAAATGTTTTTCCCCAACAGTTAACCAAACGTTCACTTAAGACATAGCAGATAATGTTTGCGTGAATACTCATGAAGACAGATATTTCGAAAAACTGTAATTCTGTGTTTATGTGTATCTGGATCGCACACTTCAGATCTGTCAGTCAGCGCGAGTAAGATGGTTTTGTTTACATCAGCATAAGTTTGATCATCACATTTCATTGGTTCAGACTCATACCATCGAGAATTCGCTATGAATATTCACAAAGTTGGAATGCTGCACTTTAAAAATGATGCCAAACTTGTGCTGAGGGGAAGCGCCAGTAGTCGACAAGTGAGCAGAGAAAAACTGCATTTTTGTGAAAACATCAAATTCGACCAAAATTGATATTTTTCTCTTGTTTTGCCTGTAGCTGGTAATTAGCCCGTGCACATTGTGACTCATTTTGCCAGCACGGGTCACATATGATGAATATGAATTGCAACTGAAGTAAACTTGTATGTGGTATTATATGTCCTCTGAAATTACATAAAAAGATTTGCTTTTCAAAGTTTGTTTAATCTTTGTACTGCAGTAATACCAAGACTAAAGTCCTCTCCTCAATCAAGTTCACTAGTAGCTCTGTGAATTGTCCTTCATCTGTTCTTCAGTAATGCATCCTAATATTCAGAGGAGTTTAATGGAAAGAGACTTTTTTATTTTATTTCAAGTTTGTCCCAGCAGAGTTTTTTTTTTTTTCCCTCTGGCTTTCCCTTTACACTTACACTAGCCTATATCTCAGATTTGACTCCTAACCCCTGTGTTGCTTTTTTCTTCTTACCTTGGCATTTGTCCTTTTGTAGTTTAGAAAGGACATACATTTGGGATTGCATAGGAATTTTTTTTTAGTCTGACTGAAACAATGTCAGTTTCATAATGTTTGAAAAGATTATGTTACTTTACATTGAAGGGAAACAAAAACATTAAGGCTCAAATTGAAAATACTTTTTATACAAGACTGAATCTGTTTTGTTAACTGTGTTCAATAGAACAATAGTGTAAAGCAAATGCAATTACACTATGAGTCGTGAAAATTGACGTTAGCCTTATCCTACATAAGACTGAAGGATGAAGATACAAAATTTGTTTCTTTCAAGGAAAAAAAAAATAAAACAAAACATTTCAAAGGATAGATAAATTCTGCAATGTTTTGTTTTTTGTAAGTCTAAGAGATTATATGAAAGCTTCCAGAGATAAGACATAGAGGGTCACCGAGATCCTCTCATCACCCTGAGGAAACTAACTAAAACTATGCCATCGTACCGCAAAACATTTCAGATCGAAAGCTTGTGCTAAATGATTAGCAACTTAATATTCAGAGAAAATCTTCTGCTGGATTCATTAATCTTTTCAGCATGTTGACACATTTACTTGCAATAACTTGCAATAAAAAAATCTGCTTTGAGGGGCATGCCAGAGGCACATACCCACCCAGGATGTTTGAAAGCAATCAAAAATAAAATATTTTTTAAATATTGTTGTTTTCCCGCATATCCATTATTCCCATGATTTGACTAGAAAGAGCTTGTTCCTCCATTTCAAGGATGCTTTTATTCCTTTCTTTTCCTGAGCTTCGTGGGTTGGACACAAAGAGGAAATCGGAATAATAAAGACTTTGATTTATTATAAGAATAAAATGACCTGTTGATTACATTAGGCTTATTACATTAGGTGGAGAATGGGTTTGCTCAGTGCTGACCGATTACAAGCTAATGGCAACTGCAGATTGTTGCTCATTTTTTGTTTAAATTTAGAGATGAGCCAAATTGAGGGGGGAAATCATTAAGGACTAAACAATTTATTATGCCTTCACAGCGCCTTTATTTACAGCCCAGCTAAAATCATGCTCTCACCAAAATCACAATAGGAAGACATACATTTTCAAGGGCCAGTGTACTCTTCAGTTTAAGGAAAAGCCATTTTTTCTCTTTCAATAAACCTTATTCGGTGCGCCCACTCATAGATCTGAGTGCAAGTGTAGAGGATGAGGACAATTTAACAGAGTAGGATGTTTAACCCCACTCTCATGTTTTAAAGCACTATGAAATGGAGTTGAATCCTATGAGTATGCTTTACACTGCTTTAAAAATGGCTAAAGTAAAATCAATATTATGCTCTCCAACATATACGTTGCAAAAGGGATATCATTCTTACAGCTTGTCATGATCGAATCGACAGGATGTCATTGAATGTAAAGCAGAAGGTTAGAGATGTATCACATTCAATGTAATTCCACACAAACTGTTCATTTATTTATCTTCTGAAAGGCACGCCGCTCTCCAGTAATCATCGTGTCTTGAGATCTTATATGTTGAAGGGCAACCTGTAGAGTGCCGGAGATATGAATGATTTGCAACCGTGTTTATTTTTATTTCTTTTTTACAGCTACTCTCATTCCCAATGCATTTACACAGTCACCTACCAATAAAACGACCAAACAATCACAGATGTCCCTTGAGGAAACGCCAAGGCCACCAGAGCACCAAAGAAAAGTTCGCAAAGTTATTGATCCTGCAGTTAAACTCATCCTTGAGAGGCTTGAGAACGACCTCAATCCCTATTTGAGATGGAGGGGAGGTGTTGGAGAATGGGGACCATTTAATCTGCCCACTGGTGAGAAAGATGGGCAGAGAGACATCTATTAAACTGAATCTTTGTGCCTGAATATAGGATTGTGCTTCCTCTGAGACCCTACCTAAGGGTACTGCCAACAGTCACTGGCGTCCCCAGGGAGCACGACTTCCCACAGAGATTTCCGAGACCGTGAACATGTCACAATATTCCCCGGTTCTCGATCACAGTCTAGGGTTTCCGTGCGGTACTTCCCTCTGGTATTTCTCTCCTAATTATGCAGGTGCCACGAGGCATGACCACTCGTTCTCACCAAAACCGCATTGCCATAACCTTTAATTGGGTCTCATTATAAAAATACTCTACTCCCGGCCGATAAGATGTGAATACCTGCTGTTTCTCCTTTTAACATGTGTGAATCACTTTAAGGAAGGAAAATTATGAAGGCAGAAACTCCAAAAGGTGGTGTAATATATTTGTGCACTCATGTCTCTCAGCCATCTTCTCCAATCATTAAGGAGCAATGCGGTGAGTGGTTGCGACTCTGGCAAGTTCTTCCTTGTTTAGTAATTATGCATAAGGCTGTAAGTGAGTCTTTCAGCCCATCCCAGCTTCTGGTTGATCATTATGTGCGTTGAATACTGAGAAGGCTCTTTCAGTTGGAGGCCGAGGGCCTGGTCAGCTTGTCCTCCACTGTATGAGTGAAATTTGATTAGGAGTCTAATTATGTGTAGCAGAGAATGAGGGGGGTCACGCTAGGCTGGCTGCTTTTCACAGTTTTTCTCTTTCTTTTTTTCTCTCGTTTCCAATCATTCCTCATACTCTTGTAGGCTGTAGAAACGGAAGCACTCAACAAAACCAGAAGTGGCACATTTTTCCCCCTCTATTCAGAATGATTTAAAATCATCAGCACCCAGCCATACTCTCTGTCTGTATATGATCATATGAGCATTTGTCTTTGAGGTAAAAAGAATTGATTTTAAGAGAATGTTTTAGCAGGCTGATTTTGAGTTTCATCAGTGCTGATTTTTTGATGAGATCCTATGTGGGATTTTATTTTTATGGTGACCTTTATCTTTGAGCAATCTTTCAATTTAAATCGCTTGTTCCGACGTTTTGACAGGGCATATATTTTATCATGCAGTTGATGGATCTACTTGGTACTACTAGAGATTAATTTGGAAGTTTTTTTTTTTTTTAATGAGGGTTAATAGTTATGTAGTTAAAGTCCCCCTGTGATGAAAATCAAGTTTTTAATGTTGTTTATATGTCTATGTGGTGTTTTTAATGTGCTTTAAGACAAACCATGTTCAAACACACCATTGCTGAGTATTTTCTCCTTAAAAACTGCAGTGAACCAAAGACGGTCTCAAAAACGCTGTTTAAAATAACTGGTGTTTCTGATGTCACAAACTACCTTGTGACCAATCACGTCAACGCGTGATCATCAACGAGTTGATCTCTGAGCTGATGTGAGTGGAGGCGGGGCTAATTTGCGTATTCCACGTATACTAAATGAGGCAAGGGTGTAAAGTTACATTCAAGCTATATTAAGGCATGAAGATTTTTTTCAAGGAAAAGACGAGTTTTAAAGGGTTAGTTCACCCAAAAATGAAAATTCTGTCATTAATTACTCATATTGTTCCACACCAGTAAGACCTTCGTTCATCTTCGGAACACAAATTAAGATATTTTTGATAAAATCCGATGGCTCAGTGAGGCCTGCATTGCCAGCAAGATAATTAACACTTTCAGATGCCCAGAAAGCTACTAAAGACATATTTAAAACAGTTCATGTGACTACAGTGGTTCAACCTTAATATTTTGAAGCGACGAGAATACTTTTTGTGCGCCAAAAAAACAAAATAACGACTTTATTCAACAATATCTAGTGATGGGCGATTTCAAAACACTGCTTCATGAAGCTGAAACTGCCAAAGTCACGTGATTTCAGTAAACGAGTTTTCGTTACGTCATAAGTGTTTCGAAAATTCAATGGTTCACGTGACTGGCAGTTTGATACACTCTCTGAACCACTGATTCGAAACAAAAAATTTGTAAAGCTTCGAAGCTTCATGAAGCAGTGTTTTGAAATCGCCCATCACTAGATATTGTTGAATAAAGTCTTTATTTTGTTTTTTTGGTGCACAAAAAGTATTCTCGTCGCTTCATAATTTTAAGGTTGAACCACGGTAGTCACATGAACTGTTTTAAATATGTCTTTAGTAGCTTTCTGGGCATTGAAAGTGTTAACTATCTTGATGGCAATGGGGGCCTCACTGAGCAATTAATGGCAGAATTTTTATTTTTGGGTGAAATAACCCTTTCAGGGATAAAATGATTGACTACAGGGGACTTTAAATGTCTAGTTGTTGTCATTTATTCATTACTAGTGTTGTTACAATATTTTAACCTGTTTTTCTGCCCATCACAGCTTCTCGTCTTGGGGGTTAAATAGACACACTATTGTTTTTCTTTTTTTTTTTTTTTTTGAAGTGGGTTTGGCTGATTTTGAATCAACTTTCTATTTGTAAGATTAGTTTTGATGCAGACCATATCTTTTTTTTCTCACTGTTGGGTGTTTCAGCATAGTGCTAATGTGACTAGAGATAGTTTCAAATGCAAATTTATTTAAAGGTGCGTCAAGGTGTTATAAGTTAACACGTACACACGTGCGTCCGTGTATTTGTACAACTATCTTTGTGAGTTTTTAGACCATCTGAGTGAGGATGAAGGAGCTAGACATTGCATTGTGTCAATGAATGTCCTCACAAAGATAGATGCATGAAAGTGTGTGTGTAATATAAATACACAAGATAATGAGGGATAAAACAATGCACAGGTGAGACTGATCAATCAACCGATATGAAACCATGGCAACCAAAGAAAAGAAACCCAAAGAACCCAAACGCACACAATATGTGGCATTATATCACATACACATAGTTTACTTGTCAATGCCCCTGGCCAAACAGATTTTCTTGCCCAGAATTTTCTTGTATTGTTTGAGCTAGTGTTGCTGTGTCTGGCTGGACACGAGGTTGCTAAATGGCTATATCTTGTCTCTGCATATTAAGCTGTGAAAAGTGTTTTACGAAAAAAACATTTACACACATACCCTGAAATCCTCCCACAGACAAAGAAAAATGAGACTTGATGATTTAAACCTGGAATGACACCATGGAAAATTATTTGACTGAGAGGACGTTTTGCAGACAGACCTGTAATAAAAGGGTTTAATAATTCAATAATTATGAACTAATGATACCAGCTCCTATTAATACATTAGTTCATATAATACGTATTTTTTTAAAAATAATCTTTTATTTTATCTTATTTTTATTTTCATCCCTGAAGAACATTGACATGATTGAAATTTGAAATAAATTTTTTACTCTGCAACCAGTGATTATTGTTAGCAGCCAACTGTGAAAATTTTAATTCTGTTAATAAATACATGCAGTCAGTGCGTTGCTAATAACACGCATGTTTGGTTTTCAACCTCGATTCTGAAGTTTCCCAATAGTGAATTTAGATTGAGACTTGACGTGCATGTAGAAATCTAATCTCAGTCAGGCGACAGCAGATATTGATATATGCTGTGCTGTGTTTTTCCATTAATGAAGATTACCTGCCTATTTCTATTTGTACATACAGGTGTCAGACTTAAATTTGATTCCATCAATTTGACTGTATGTGTTTGAGCTACTACAGTACATCCACCAAATGGAATAGGTTCATTCAGCTGCTCTTAATATGCTTCTGTCAATTTTCAGCAAATTCAAATAAAGACAGGCAGTAATGGCAGAGATTTTTCAGCTCTTCTTCTCCCAGATGGTTTTACAACTTGAGGTTTGTCTGACTAGATGCAATTTAAATGAGAAATCGACACGGGACTCTTTATTTGTCAGGATCCTGTCTATTAATACGGATATCTGTATGCGAAACATATTCCCTGTGCATGCAATAACGCATGGATTGATATTCTTCTTATTGTCGTTGTTGGGATCTTGTAACTCAGATTGATGAAGTGACACTGCAACCTATTAGCTATTTTCTGAATATACTGATGTAACCTCTCCTTAAAGATGACAATTTAATGAGACATCTTGGTTATAAAATGCAGTACAACAATCTGATATTGTTGACTACCTAGTGAAACGTTGACATTTTAAAACGATCATCTTTCGACACTCCTTGACTCATTCCATTTTTCTCTTTTTTTCCCCCCATTTCTCTCCCGAGCGACCTTCACCGCCGACTTGGATAATTGTTGTCCTTCTCAAATGATGTGCAGTACTATGTGTTTTCCTGCACACTTATAGGCCATCCAACAGGGTAATATCCCTGAAAAATAACGGAGCAGTAGTTCTGCTGATCTATTATCACTTTTTGTATTGTAATGAATATGTAAATTGCTCTCCACCAAGGTGAATTCAGGTGAAGTTTTTCTTGCCACTAAAGCTTTAGTGCTGCACCAACAAGGTCAGGAAAGCTAAATGTTTGTTCATGTACCCTTGTCTTTCTACGCTCACTGTCAGGTGGTCTTAAAAACAACCTTGTCATTGCCGCCTCCATCCTAAGGAGCTCATATGAAATCATGTCAGCTTGGATCCTGTTTACCCCCCAATTAGATGCTACGGGTCTGGTAATCCGAGATGTCATCTTTCATTGCTTTCCTGTCATACTTTCTCAAAACCATCCAGTGACCTTTGCAGTCACTCGATATTAACTTGGTGACTGATTAAAGCTGAATTTCCCTCAGGACAAACTAGCGTCAAATAAAAACAAAGGACCATAAAGTATATGTTTTATTAAGTGATTGGCGCAATATAACTTTGGCATATCTGTCATCTGTTTGAATGGCTAAATCTATATTATATAATTTCATTTAGCTGGTTGGAGGCCAAACTCTTTTTGTACCTCCTGGATATTTTGCCACCCGCAATCATACAAAGCAGCTATACTTATGGGCCAATTTCATTAGTAAAACCTCTGAAAACATTTCTAGATGTCTATGAAGCGGAGTATTAAAACATCAAATAACTCAGACAGTCTTGCCCTCAGGAGCAAAAACGTTGTTTCAAAGTAGAAAAGATGCTTCATCTCATTCCAGGAATATTCGGAAGGATCCTCATGAGTCTTGCCTTTGCCAATTTTCTAGTGTTTCGCACTTCTTAAACTCTCTGCCATTTAAGTTGCCCAGTGTCTTGCTAAAAACGTCTGCGTGAATTGCAGCATGGTGACCAATGCATAATTGCATTCCATTCACTCAGAAGCTATGGAGCCAACAGGGCATTATGGTAATTAGAAAGGGACAGAAAACTGGCAAATGAAATATGGCTGAAAGAATAAATGAAGGAGGGGTTTAGAGGGTACTTTAATCAGCTAGAGACCAGGTGCAGCCAAAAACAAAGTTATAGATTAAAAGAAAAAGTTCACCCCTTACACTCTTGCCTGGGAAGGCAAATTAAGAAACTTTTAATACAATATTGACTGTACTCTGTATTCTAATGTGTCTCGATTCTCTTCAAAATATTCCAGACTTTCTTTACAAGCTCTCACACGTACCTGACGACCATATGCCTTCGTATCATGCAGCAAATGAGTATTGACTTGGTTCCATATGGTTGGACAGCCCTAAAATAAACACATGGGATCATTTTATGACTGCCGCAGGTGAGTAATGGATTGTGAAAGGTTAATTTAATGAAAGTCTTGCAATTGTATTAAGCAAACGTCTCTTTCCTGATCAGGCAATGTGGCTATAAACCGAAGAGAGTGTAATTTAATTTATTCTCTAAAATGGGGGGTGGAGAGAGCAGCTGTAGGCCAGGTGATTGGTGGGAATATTGACTGACAGGTGTCGGATTGCAGTCCTGTCCTAATGTGCATTAGCAAACCCCTCATGTTTCCTGAGCGGGCCTGGCAGCACATTTGGTCTCCCGATTAAAAATGACCTAGTCTTGTTGTTGTAGGCCTATCCTGTTGCTTTAAGGCCAGGACCATCTGTTTATGTGGACGAGTTGAATATCTGAAACAAAATTCGGCAACACTTTAGTATAGGGAACATGTATTCACTATTAACAACGACTTTTCCCTCAATAAACTCCTAATTTACTGCTTATTAACAGTTAGTAAGGTAGTTGTTAAGTTTAGGTATTGGGTAGGATTAAGAATGTAGAATAAGGTCATGCAGAATAAGGCATTAATATGTGCTTATTAATTACTAATAAACAGCTAATATTCTAGTAATATGCATGCTAATAAGCAACTAGTTAAAAGACCCTAAAATGAAGTGTTACCCAAAATTCTTTCATTAATTGTATGTGTTTGTAACTCTGTGTATTTCTTGTGTATTTTGAAAAGAGTTTAGCATGAGATGCAGGTAAAATAATCATTGATCTCTACTGCAAACTCATGAATCATGCAGGTTTAGTTTTTTAATGATGGCTCATGCAAGTAAAACACAATGTATAATATATACACGAATATAAATGGCTCAACTGATAATGAGCACGCGCTACTTTTGTTCAACTAGTCATTTCTTGCTCGACACATATTGCATACCCCTTTGTGACTGAGCTTTTCTTTAAGAGTTTGGTATGACTATGCTATTCAAATTTGGCTGTTTTATACCCAGAATGTTAGTTAGTCTACCTCTGTTTGTATAAAAATAGGTATAGGCTTTTTAATTCCGATGAATCCCATGCCTCTGATGCAATCTTGTAACAATAGTTAGCATAACCTCACTGCTATTCCATCAACCACTTGAAATATGCAGAATAAATGAAAAATCTTGCATTAGCAGTGTCAGGTTTGAGATCATTTGTGAAATTCATCGAAATGAGACATCCCTCCACCTCTAATTAGAGGCCCCTCGGCCTCAAGAGCAAGATGTTATGAGAATGCCAAGGAAAATAATGAATTCGTAATAGCTGAAGGAGATCAATGATATCCTGAGCAGTTAATGAAATTATCACCCCATGCAGCTACAGTATGTAAACAAAGGGCTGAGTAAACAGAGCCAAAGGATTTATTATTCAACTGACATATGTTGCTCATCAGACAAGAATGAATAAGTAAAAAGTGCCTTTTTGGGAGTCATTTAATTTATAGAAGCATGCAGGGATGTCAGATGTGGCATTAATGATGAATATGAAATATCAGCTAAAGCCAGGTGTAGATATCATGCCCCTGCAATATGAGCTAAATTAATATGAGTCTGTGTATTTATTGGTTTACTTTCAAATGATTTAATTCCTGCAGAATTAAAAGTGCTTGTGAGATTTATAGATTGCTTAAAATGGCAATATGTCTTCAGCCTTCAGGCCTCAGTGTGCAATTGACAAAATGCAATAAGTGCTTCCTATTGTCTTTTGTAATAAAAACGTTGCCCTCTTTGAAACTAAAGGGCTCCCTGTCGTTGTTAGAAAAAAAAATAGTAAACAAATAAAAGAGCAAATTTTCCCCTTAGCATTGCCATTTAAAATTAAGCCATCTACAGGAGGCACATTTATGTCATTATTCATTATAGTCTCCATGATTTTGTCTTGCTGAAATAATAATTTATAATTTTGTTACAAATGCACTAGTTTGACTCGATGGCAAAGGTGAGATTGTAATTTATGGGTAAAGAGGTGCACAACTCTCATTTTCATAATTCTAGACCTTAGACTCTGCTTTATATATCATTAAAATTAATTGTGCAATCACTGATAAAGAGGATTACACAATGACAATTGGATTGTATGACTATATTAATATTCAGTGTTTTGTAAAGACCATTAGTGCATCTTTATACACATGATCCCTAGTGTATACCCTCACACAAAGGCACAGAAAGAAAGTCATCGTTTTCATTGATCTAAACAGATGCAAGATTGCGTAATAATCATGCTTTTGACATGCAGCATGAGATGTTCCTGCAGTATCGCAATATTAGCCTGAACATACAGATGAGATACAAAGAGATTGCTCTTTTTTTTCTTCCTCTTTATACAGTGTGTTCTTGTCTGTCTTTTGACCTGTTTTAGATGTGCTTCCAAATCCCCGCTATTACTAACACTCGTAAATCGTGTGCCACACGTTGGAGGCAGTGCAATCATAACAACCTGCGTATTTTACCCATGTCATCTAGTACATTACTTTCTATTTCTATTGGGCTCTGGAATTGTCAATCTGCTGTAAACAAAGCAGACTTCATTACATCTATTGCTACTCATTCTGGTCTCCATCTCATGGCTCTGACTGAGACATGGATCAAACCAGAGGACACTGCCACACCAGCAGCCCTCTCCTCTAATTTCACTTTCTCTCACACCCCACGCCAGACTGGGAGGGGTGGTGGTACTGGTCTGCTTATGTCCAGTGAATGGAAGTTCAATCCTTTACCATCTCTCTGTGACAATAGCTCATTTGAATCACATGCAATTACCATCATCTACCCTGCTAAAATCCATGTTGTAGTTGTTTATCGTCCCCCAGGTCAGCTAGGTAACTTCTTGGAGGAGTTAGACGTGTTACTCTCATCCTTCCCTGAGGATGGTACTCATCTCCTAGTACTTGGTGATTTCAACATCCATCTAGACAAACCTCAGGCTGCTGACTTCCACACTTTGCTTGCCTCATTTGATCTCAAGCGAGCGGCTACCTCAGCTACCCACAAATCAGGTAACCAATTGGACCTCATCTACACACGCTGTGGCTCCACCGACAATACGCTGGTTACTCCACTACACACCTCAGACCACTTTCTCATCACTTTTAATCTCAACCTGACCCCTATCTCAACACACACTCCACCACATGTTACTTTTCGGCGAAACCTACGCTCACACTCACCATCCCTCCTATCCTCTTCGGTCTCATCCACACTTCCTCCCCTTAACCAGTTCTCATCACTGGATACTAACAATGCTACTAACACTCTTTGCACCACTCTAACATCTTGCTTAAATGACTTCTGCCCCCTTTCATCCGGACCAGCCCGCGCCACCCCCTCTACCCCCTGGCTATCCGATGCTCTCCGTGAGCATCGGTCTAGACTCAGGGCTGCAGAGAGGAAGTGGCACAAATCTAAAGATCCTACTGACCTTAGCTTATATCAGTCACTCCTTTCTTCTTTCTCTACTAATGTAAAACCACATACTATCACAATAAAATTAACAATTCTACTGATTCCCGCACACTTCACTTCAAAACCTTTTCTTCTCTTCTTTGCCCTCCTTCCCTCCCTCCCACATCAGCTCTTACAGCTGATGACTTTGCCACATTTTTCACACATAAAATAACAACCATCAGCGGCCAATTCTCCACACCACATACTGACAATAACATCTTTATGGAAAACACACAAATTCTCCCCTCCTTCTCCATCCTCTCTGAGGCAGATGTTTCCAAACTCACCCTTTCCAATCACCCTACTACCTGTCCGCTTGACCCCATCCCCACTCATCTTCTTCAGGTTATCTCCTCCTCAATTGTACCTGCACTCACTCACATTATCAATTCTTCCCTTCACACTGGAACATTTCCCGCAGCTTTTAAGCAGGCTAGGATTACCCCGCTGCTTAAAAAACCCACTCTGAATCCAGCACTTTTAGAAAACTACAGACCAGTATCCCTTCTTCCTTTCATTGCAAAGACACTTGAGAGAGTTGTGTTCAACCAACTGTCTGCTTATCTCACACAGAACAACCTCCTTGACAACCACCAGCCTGGCTTCAAGAGTGGCCACTCAACTGAGACTGCCTTGCTCTCAGTCACTGGTGCCCTGAGACTGGCAAAAGCAACTTCAAAATCATCAGTACTCATCTTGCTGGATCTGTCTGCTGCTTTTGACACCGTTAACCACCAGATCCTCCTGTCAACCCTTATATCAAAGGGCATCTTGGGAACCGCACTCCAGTGGTTCAAGTCTTACCTCTCAGGTAGGTCTTTCAGGGTATCTTGGAGAGGTGAGGTGTCCAAGTCACATCATCTTGCTACTGGGGTACCTCAGGGCTCTGTGCTTGGACCACTTCTCTTCTCCATCTACATGTCATCACTAGGATCAGTCATTCAGGATCATGGTTTCTCCTATCACTGTTATGCTGATGACACACAACTCTACCTCTCATTCCAACCAGATGATCCTACGGTTGCTGGTCGCATCGCAGCCTGCCTGACAGCCATTTCTGCCTGGATGATGGACCACCACCTTCAACTCAACCTTGCAAAAACGGAACTGCTTGTGGTCGGTGGCAACCCAACATTTCATCATAACCTTTCAATTCAACTTGGCTCATCAACCATTACTGCTTCCAGGTCAGCCAGGAACCTTGGAGTGGTGATGGATGATCATTTAAGCTTCACAGATCATGTTGCTACAACGGCCCGATCCTGCAGATTTGCCTTATACAACATCAGGAAGATTAGACCCTTCCTATCAGAGCATTCCACACAAATTCTTGTCCAAGCGCTTGTTCTATCCAGACTGGACTATTGTAATGCTCTCTTGGCTGGCCTTCCAGCATGCACTGTCAAGCCTCTACAACTGATCCAGAATGCTGCGGCAAGACTGGTCTTTAACGAACCGAAGAGAGTGCATGTCACACCTCTCTTCATCAGTTTGCATTGGCTGCCAATAGCTGCTCGCATCCAATTCAAGGCTCTGATGTTTGCCTACAGAATGACCGCTGGCTCTGCACCGCCATATCTTAACTAATTCAGACTTATGCACCCTCCAGAAACTTGCGTTCTCCAAGTGAACGGCGGCTTGTGGTACCATCACAAAGGGGAACAAAATCACTCACGCGGACCTTCTCCGGGTCTGTTCCTGGCTGGTGGAATGACCTACCACGCTCTTTCTGTGCAGCTGAGTCTTTAGCCATTTTCAAAATTTTTTTAAAGACGTATCTTTTTCGTCAGCACTTGACCCAGTAATAGTAGCACTTACTACTTTATCTATTTTAATATTTTTTCGATTTCTATTCTTTTTCCATCTTTGTGTATTTATTAAAAAAAAAAAAAAAAAAAAAAAAAATCCTTGCTACGAGCACTTTACTGACGAAACTGTGACTTCACACAGCACTTACTTACTGTTGTATTCATGTTGATTTGATTGCTTCTACTACTCTCATTTGTAAGTCGCTTTGGAGAAAAGCGTCTGCTAAATGACTAAATGTAAATGTAAATGATAATTTCAGCCTTAGGTGTGATGTCAAAATTAAATTTTGAATTTATTTAATATTCAATTAAATATATTAAATATATATCTATTTGAATATATAATAAAATGTAATTTATTCCTGTGATGCAATACTGAATTTTCAGCATCATTACTCCAGTCTTCAGTGTCACATGATCCTTCAGAAATCATTCTAATATGCTGATTTGCTGCTCAAGAAACATTTCTTATTGTTATCAATATTGAAAACGGTTATGCGGTTCTATTCATCAAAGAGTCTTTTTACAGACTCTTTGATGAATAGAAAGTTAGAGAAATTCAAATCTTTTAGAACACACTACCACTTTTGATCAATTTAATGCTATATAGTAAACTTTATTTTTAAAATGTAAGATTAAATGTAAGATTAAAGTTTGAAAATCTCTTTTTGACTTTAATAGAATGTCTGCCACAACCTGCAGTCAGAATTCATCCAAATGCTTCCTTAAGCTAATCTACTGAATGATGTTTCTCTGATATAATGCATAGCATATTTCTCATTCATAGCGTAATTCCTGCAATTTAAATGAGGTTCATTCTTATTGCAGAGGCTTCCCTCAAGACTTCATTCCAAATTAGTCTGCCATCTACACATAAGGCCTTTTAGGATGTTTTGGAATGCTTATATCTTAAATTTAGAAAATTTTGAAGTTAAAGGAGTAGTGACATTTTCATTTTTATATAAATATTGCACTTGTGTACTATTAACCCTTTGATGAGCAATCACTAAAAAAAACTGCATGACTTGTGAGTTCTCTGTCAAGAACCCTGTGGTGGTCAGTGCTTAATTCCTGAAGTCATACTATATTATTTTTTAACATTTATTAAAGAAAATAACTTCCCTTTGAAATTATGCCCATGAAAACAATCTAGGTATATTTACACAATTAAACTTAACATGTGCCAAGGCATGGATTTTTTTTTTCCCATTGAAAACACTGAAACAAATCATAACCTCTGTCCTTATGATTTAGTTTGCACATTAATAAACTCACTCATCATTTCTGTAAAACATCCCAAGGTGGAGAGACAGGAGCTATATATTGGAAGCTCAAGAGTGTTTGTTGTGAGTGCTGTCAGCATACGGGCTCAAAACAGCTCTTAAAATTCAAACATTTTCTAGGCTGTTAACCTTACACACATTCAGGCAGGTTTGCTTTTCCCAAGAGTTCAAGACACAAACGATGGGTTGGGTGAGTGTTATCAAAGCAATGACAGGAAAATATTGAATGAGTGTGACACTGATGCTACCAAAGCTTGTTAACACAAGATTAATCTGAGTTACTGATCTCTTATCGACACTTCATAACAAGCAAGAGATAGATACTAGATTATGTCCAAGATAATTCAACATAGTCCAGGACCAGGGTCAGTCGTGGCCTAATGGTAAGCAAGTCAAACCTGAAGGTTCCGGGTTTGATTCCTAATACCGGCAGGACATGACTGAGGTGCCCTTGAGCAAGGCACCTAACCTCCAATTGCTCCCCGGGCGCCACAACAAAATGGCTGCCCACTGCTTCGGGTGTGTGTGTTCACTACCCACTACTTCTTGGATGGGTAAAATGTATGAGTTACCATACTTGACCTTCACATGTCAGTTTCTTTCCTTCAAAAGACTTGATATTGGACAGATTCTATACCATGGAACTTTGCACATTAAAAAAAACAACAACAAAAAACAGCTCAGACATTTTGTGCACTAGTGTCAAAAGTACCATAAGCACCTCTGATTGGCCATTGTGTTCACACGCTCATCAGATATGTCTGTGATTGGCTACAATGATCAACGCTTCAAAAACATATTGTAAATAGACATCAATGACGCTCTTTACTGAAATGCACCATACTGACAGGTTAAACTTCTCACGGGAGCATTTGAGATGAGGCGTCTATCAGCGGACCGGTCCGTTGACAGACGGCTGCTTTCAAAAGCTCCCGCTTTCAAAATGCTTTCAAATTGAAACACTTCCATGTGCTTTCAAATGATCCCGTGCGTTGATCTTTGTAGCCAATCACAGACATATATGTTGAGCTCATGAACACAATGGCCAATCACGAACACAATGGCCAGTCTCGTTTTAAGTTTCAGAAATGTGACGCATTTTCCGATAAGGGAGCAAAGTGATCATCTATGGGCTCTGTTTTTTGTGGGGCATTGTGGGATTTTTTTAGTGAGCGAGGCTTCTAGTACACTGGAAGGATTTTGTGATTTACACAGCCCTTATAATAGCCCACACCCGAATCAGTGCCCTGAATACTGAACTAGGGAGCTGACTGAGACGCACCCAGGGATAATTCCGTTGGGACAATGATATCCATGATATATCAATGAGACTTACCTATTCAGGAATAAGGTGGATATAATGTTGCACGTCACATGCAGACTCAATGAGAAGTGTGATTATTAGTGGCTGCATGTCTCCAAGCAACATACAGTAGTGGTGTTTTTTTTTATTTTTTTTTTATGATTTATGATTTTAAAACTTAATTTTAATTTTGGAAAAGCTTGGTCCTTGGTTTTCCTCGTTTATATCCTCTTGCCATCTAGCTGTTTTCTTTTCTTTCCTTTTTCTTTTTTTCTTTCTTTTTTTTATAAATCTTTTGGGGATGCAACTGGCCTTTTCAGTTTTCTTTTCAATTCCCATATGAGAGATTGGGTGTTGACATGTCAGGTCTGTTTGTGTGATAAGTTTTCAAACCAACTTATTCCAGCGGAGACACTCAGGTCCCGAGCCATCTGTCCGCAGTCTCCACTAACACAATCATTCAGGTCTAAGAGCGACTCTCTTCGATTTCCTTTATTTCACACAAACAAGTCAAAGCATGAGCAACAGATGTATTAATGTGTGTAGTGTGAATTACACTTAGTAAACCTAACTATATATAATCAAATTCAACTTTGTTATTTGCTCCTTCTCATTTATTTGTTTGTGTGTTTAATTAACCTTCATTTAATTGCTACAAACCAGCAGGCCTTCTACAGTAATTGTTTTGCTTTTGCATTATAGCAGTAGATTAGATTTGATATGTTAAAATACTGTTTATGCTGGAGGAACATATGAACAGATTGGACCCCTTCTGAGAGTATGAGCTAATCAAGTTGGACACTTGTAGTCACCCCTGAGGTCCATGGATGTGAGGTGTGTTATTTACGAATTCTTCTCACAGGCAGGTCTGGTAGCAGCAGTCATTCCTCTTGAGCTCACCATTAGGTTCAGCTGTCAGCACGACTCATAAACACGTACAGAATTAATAGACAGGAGCATTTACAAAGATGGGTGTACAATAATTCTAAATGTGATTTGTATATATATATATATATATATATATATATAGAATTTGAATTAGTCAAACTACAGTCAAGACACCTTTTAAAAATAGCTACACTATAAGCTAAGTAGCCAGTTACACTGAAGGGCAAATCTATTTAAATATCCATTTATAATCAGATTTTTATTTTTATTATACAATCAGAGCAATATTATTATCACAGGAAAACAAACTCTATTAAGTAATTTGTGGTTAATTAAAAATTGCACTGTAGCAACTGTTAATTTTTCATATCAAATCTTCCCCATGCACTTGTTTTTTAATTGAAACCATAATGTTTCTTTTGTTATCTTTATCTCACTCTCTCTCTCATTAAACACAGTTTAGAATCTTTCATCACTTACAACTTTCATCACTTAAACTGGTCTTTTATTCAAATATAGAGGATATTTCCAACATATTCCCCAAAAGTATAATTTCAAAATGTTTTTTTTTCTTTTGTACACCTAACTTGTTCATACTAATATCTTTTAATATAGTGTTAGAATTGCAATTGTCTTTCCTGTTTGTCTCTAGTTTTAGAATATTTCCATTTCAGTTAAGAGAAACAAAAAGCTATCATGTTTGCAATTTGAAGTAAATGATCTAAATGAAAGCATGCTAAGTGGCAGGTAGAGTTTTTGACATTCACCGTAGGACTCAAATCAAACTTTTCTTGTCATGTTTTGAGTTAATATGAATCTAAATTGTTCTCTAAACTAAGCACTGCGCTTGTGAGCTTCATATCAACGGCTGTAATTCTCCCTATTATGTGTCTTGCTGTAAGATTGCCACAAGTGGATTTGTAAGTGGATAATTGTGATTATTGTCCATGGTTTGAATGCGACGTTTTTGGTATTAGCATTGCAAAAACATTTTGGCACTTTGCCTTTTTGTTTTGAATTGGCTTGTTCTTGTCAAGTGTTGTCCCTCTCCATTTATTGCAGCAACCAGGGAACAAATTTCCTGGGCACAGATTAAGCCTCTTACATACCTCAAAAAAGAAAGGTAATTTCCTATTCTCAGTCAGAATTAATCTTCAGCTGTAAAATTTGACCCTATTTCACAATAGTTTTTCACCGTACCCACCCAATCCTACATATGGGGTAACATTATGTTGACTGAATGATTGTGAATGAGAACTATTCACTGAGATGCTTTTAAAGAGAACCTATTATGCTTTTTTTTTTTTTACATTTACGGGACATTTTACATTTGCCCGGTATGTGCAACAAAAGGAGTGAGGCCCGGTTGGGTTAGTTAGTAGTGTGTTGAAACTCACTGTTATGGTAAGGGGTGTGACATTTCCGAAACATGCTCAAAGCAGTTGACCAATCACAACACACTGGTCCAGCTGACCAATCAGAGCACATGCGCTTTTCGGAAGGAGGGGCTTCATAGAGACAGGAACTAAACAGAGCGTTACTAACAGACTGGGAAGAGAGGTGCTGCAACAATGTCAAATATGTGAAAAACAATGTGTTTTTGGAAGATTCAAGCATGAAAACCTATTCTAGTAGACCCCAAAAACAAAATCAAGACTTTGTGAATGGGCATAATATGGCCTATTGAAGGACACTAATTGCACAGCAAATAAATTCATGTAAAAAAAAAAGTTAGTATTTGCTGCTTTTTCCAGTCTTTGTGAAATGTAAATCATTTTTAACCATGATTTGTCCAGTCAATTTAATGAATTAAGCTGTTGTTCTATTGTTCTTGCTCTGTCTGTCTCTCCTAGAGAGTTTCTCTGTATTTACTGCTTATTTGAGGGATGGATGTTTACTTTGACACTTTGATCTCAGCAGCAGACTTTATTCTGACTGGCTTTATCAGTCTGAGGTTGGTGTTTCCTTTTCTGAGGTTGGTAGGTGTCCACACTGTTAGATGCGCCCCACAGAGTGCACCAAATCAGTGGATGTTATGCTTTTATGTAATATAATGATGTTCGCTTTTTGTTTGGTTTGCTTCCAGGCAATCTCAACGTTATCCATGCACCACTAAAATGTTGCTCTGGTGACTTTCTTACCTCAGTTTGGAAGATTCCATCATGCCTCTGCAGTCTTTGTATATTAGCATGTGTTTGAATGGCATGCACATCCTGATTTTGCCAAGTTAGATGTGTTTCTGGGTCAACATATTTTGTTAATCCTGGAACAACATTCCTGTCCGAAATTGTAATCCTAACCATATCCCTACCCCTAAAATTAACCCTAACCATAAGTTATCCCTAAAATCAGAGGGAAATGATAGTTGAATAACACTGATGTAGAAGCACCTAACCCTGGTTGTAAGCCTAATCTTGACATAAACTGTAAACGTGTCCCTCAAATCTGATTGGTTGATTGGAATGTTGTTCCAGGATCAATGAAGATGTTGATTCAAGTACATGTTGCACTTGGTGAAATCAGCTTCTGCCAGTGCCAGACACAGTGATGTGTCAAATGGCCTAACAATACCAGCCTCTCAGGCGTATACTGGGCATTTAAAGTGAAGTGACGTATAGCCAAGTATGGTGTCCCATCCTTGGAATTTGTGCTCTGCATTTCACCCGTCCAAGTGCACACACACAGCAGTGAGTATTGAACACACACACACCGTGAACACACACCGGAGCGGTGAGCAGCCATTTTTGCTGCAGCACCTGGGGAGTGATTTGGGGTTAGGTGCCTTGCTCAAGGGCACCTCAGTTGTGGGTAATGAGATTGGAAAGCTGCGTTTCCACTGCAGGAACTTTCCACAGGAACTAGGGACTTTGGGGTGGTACTCACTGTGTTTCGACTGCAGGAACCAGGGTCTAAATGAAGTTACGGGTAAAAATTTCCCCCTCAGAAAGCCCCTGCTCACGAGGTAGTACTTTTTCAAAGTTCAGGAACTTTCGGGGGTGGGACTTGGGCACTAAACATGCTGATTGGTTGAGTTAACGCAGCATTTTGATTGGTTGACTCCATGCAGCATTTTATTTCAACCACCATTTTTAAAAGTCTGTTTCGGTCCGTGCAGTGAGAGTTGTTTGCTATTCCAATCAACAATGGAGTTTAAAAAATATGACGATGGACCGATGACGAGGTTCAAGCTTTATTAAGCTTATATGCAGAGGACAAAATCCAGCAGGAACTGGAAAGTCGCTCGCTGTCCTACATCACTGGACTAATCTTCACGGTACTTTAGACCACGATAGAAACTCAGACAGCAACAGGTCTGGGGGGAAAATGTTCTTGGGACAAATTGTTCCGGGTAATTTCGGCGGAAACGAGGCTGAAATGTGCGCTGTTCATTCACTCCCCCCACCTACATTTTCTACATACTTTTAAATATATTTTCAAAATACATACTCTAAAATTGTCATTGTAACAATGCACTGAACGTATATTTTAAACTTAAGTTGTAGTATATTTAAAGTTAAATTTGAGTATAATTTCATGCTTGAAATTAACTTCATTACTTGGGCATTTCTTTCAGAAAGTTTTAAAATGTATGCGAGTTTGCACTTACATATAATCATAGTACACAATATGCGTATTTGGCGTGCTGTCTGAGAAGAGGGCTCTGAGGTCAGAATTTGGCCTGAACCCAGAGTGCCCCCTCCCCAACTTCATCCCTGGCTGGGATAGGAAAACTCGAGAGTGAGGAGTTGGGGTGGAGGAGTGATGAGCTCTGTACATGGTTCTACAGCAAGTTATACAGCTAACATTTAGCACCAGTCTGTTTGAGACATTTTACCTCCATAACATCAAAAGAGAAGCACAATAATATCTGCTCATACTCCTCATTTACATGCATCGGCCTTTGAGTTCTCGCATAATGAATCAGTTCACAAACCCAAACATGGCAAAGCACTGCAGCGGCGGCTGTAGTCCAGGCAGAGACGAGCAGTGGGCTTAATTTCCTTCTGCCTGTTTTGAAGGTCATCCGGATGTCTGCCATGACCCCGGTGCTTGTCTTGGTTTTAAAATGCTGTTTAACTCAGGGAGTCTCTCGGCTGTTATGCTTGAGATAATGTCAGGCCTGACATTTTTCTTCAGATAGTATGATTACCGCTGAACTCTCTTTGAGCTTTGTTGGCAGACTTTGCGGCAGATTTGCATCCTGTTGAGAAACACGCTCATGAGAGAGTGAGCAATATTTGTTTCTAACAGGGTCGCTTCCACAGGACGACAATAAGGCTTGATTAATATTCCAAAAAGGAAAAGTAATCTTTAATGTTATTGTTTATGGTTGGATGATGTGACTGGTACAGTTTTATGCCTCAGTGTGCCAACGTAAGCCAAACAGCGCAATCAATTTATCATGTACCCGCAGGGAACACTTGAAAGTTTAGGATGATGTGGCAACTTCTCTCTGGGGTCTTCATGTTTTCTAACCTATATTAGGTTGTTAATTTATATTGTATGATTTCTTAGCATGCTTCCATGATAAATTAATCAGAGACTGTTAAACTGAAATCAAACATAGAATATTCCCCCTCTGGTTCAGACGTCTCATTTTGAAGCTGAAAAATTATGGAATAACAACTGGTAAATGATGACATCAAAGATATCAACTCATTAATAGGATATAAACCACATACACCTCTCAACGTGTGTCTGAGTACAATAGAAACAAATAAATTCATTAATTTACTCAATTAATATTACAGAGGGAGAGAAAACTCAGACACAGATTAAAGCCATAGATTAATGTCAGAAAATCCATGATATGAATATATTGTATTTTTTCTGTGATTACAGTCACATCCCAGGGAATACTGATGCTTTGAATAAAACATTTTCTTCTGTTCAATATTAATTTAAATGTATAACAGCAAAGCAACACCAGAAAGCGGCATGTCCCAATTACATTCACCGGCGGCTTCAAGAACAGATTTACAGAAGATTTGCTGCAATATATGTAGGCCTGTGTTTTTTCAAAACTCCGAAAAAAATAATTATACTAAACATGAGGCTTAGAGCCTTCAACTTGTAAGATTAAACTCTAAAGCTGTTTGGTCTTCTTGACTCCAAAGATGTTTTTCCTGGCTTTCAAAATGAGCACTTTTAAAGCCATGTCAAAAGTCTAGTAAACAAAGCATCAGAAATCTGTAATTAGACCACTCTGGAGATGTCTTATAGAGACTTGGCACAGAGATTTATTTATTTATTTTGACTAAAATAGCCCGGCTTCTATTATCATCTCTATAAAAATAAAAAATTATCAGTCTTTTTAAGAAAAGATCTTTCCTTTGTGGGCTTATGCTGTTTTATGTGCTATCTGAAATGTCCTACTTTACACTTCTGAAGTCCTGATTACAAGCTTGTCTCATTCATGGAGGACACCAGGTTTGTTCTTGCCTATTTATTGGGAAAATCTTATTAAAGCCAATATTATATTTAGTGTCCCATTCATTTACAACCAAATAAACTTTCATTGTGCTACCTAGATAGTCAGCTTGCTGACAATTCTGGAACCGCAATATTTCGGTCAAATACAGGCTATTTTTGCTGTGTATAAAACATACAATACGCTTCAAATGATTATTCATATATGTAAATATGCACTACTTTAATGACAAGACAAGGAGATGTAGCTGTTGTGGGAAAAAAATATAAAGAAAACCAGTAAAAGTCATCATCATTCTGTTAATGGCATGCCTAACTGGGGAACTTGGGTATCAAAATTATCCCTGAGCTTCCCAGTGGTAAATACGACTTGAGAGGGCATCCAATTTCCTACTAGGAAACTTATTTATTTAACTTATTTAAACGTATTTACATAAATTCCGATAGCACATGAAGGCAGCATTAGTGAAATAAAGTTAAACACATAAATAATTCATGACATGATAAGGGTGTGCAGAAACTTTAAGATATTGCTAAAGGTCCAACTCAAAAAAGTGAAAATGAATACATTTTGTAATACATGATATCAACAAACAAAAGCCATCTCATTTAATTCTGGCAAGGCTTAAAGATTCAGCATTCAACCAGTGTTTGGAAATAAGCTTATTTTGATATAATCCTCTTTTTACTTGCATTCTTTATTGATTGGCTTACAGTATTATGTGTATAAATCCAACATCATTCACACAGCTTTTATTTAAACATGTTGTTTGTCACTTTGAAACAATGCCTTCTGTCTAATTAAAGTTGCACTCACATAAGTGTTCAAATGCAACCCAATATGCCAGACATTTCTGTGGTTTTCATGTACCTTATGGCAGGGGTTTTCAATCTTTTAGATACCACAGACTCCCAAATGTGATCATCCTCGTGCAAGGGACCGGCTCCCATCCTAAAATTTAAAAGGCAATTATATACTGTATTTTCATGTAAAAAGACCCAATTTATACTGTGAAAAATTCATATTATGTGTAACATTATTTTAATCTATGTGTAACAATTATTTGGAAAATATTTAGTTTCTATTGTTACATTATTAAAGTCACCATGAAATAAAAATGTAATTTTTTTAATGGAATATTGCAGTATTTATTATAAATGATTTATCCATGTACATCAATATTTTTTAAATTCATGTGCAATAATAATTTTTAATCAAAATAACTTAACCCAAAATAACCCCTCCTTCTTGCAGCAAAATCTCTTCTCCGATGACGTGTTTACTGGCGCGAGGGCGGGACAACCTGTCACTCACATAAGATCGACCAATAGCAAAGCACAACCATCCAATCAATTCCTGATTGACAAAATCAAGTCCCACCCTACATTTTTTCTTGTTCGAGAAGCCGTTTCACTCGGATATACATAACAATAGGTAAGAAAAGACTATCGCAACTTCCGTTTCATGCCGACCTTAAGTTTTTTCTACTCACTGTTAAATATATTATGTATTTATTTGAATCTTTTTTTATTTGAGTTTCATTTCATTTTAATTCATTCAATTTTAATTTTATATTTTTTACACTGTTTTCTCTACACTTTTCTCTAGAACTCTCCAGTTTGCTCTATTGAATATTATTCTAATACCCACTTGAAATTTAGCAGTTATTACTTGTATTACTGTTGTGTTCTCCCATTTGATCACTGTATTGTTCTCATTTGCTTTGCATTAAAACTTTGTTAAATGAGTAAATGTACATGTAGATGTTCATTTTCTCTAACCCTTTGTCTCATTCGCCATTTTCCTAGAAGTTTTATGGAGTTTTAGGTTTTATTCTTCCACTTTCTGGTCAGCTCAGCACTGTTGGAAGAACTAACAGGCCAGTCGATTCTTAGACCATTATACTTATAATTAACACTACTCCTACACAACAGTTTAAATGCATGTGCCTGAGGCTTTTCAAAGGTTTCCCATATATCTTAAGATTCTTTTTATGTTCTGCAACAACTGAAACCCCATTACCTTATGTTTTTTTTCTAATGGTTTAATTTGGTATTTGGATGCAAAATAATTATTTGAAGTGTCCACTGGATAAATGTTTAACCCTCTTAAGGTCTTTTTTATGATAAACAAAGCATTTATTTGCATGCATAAATACTAATTAAGCCGTTTCTTCTGATCCTGCTATACAGATATAATGGATCTTGATGATCTCACCATCTCCAATGTCACAAGACATCTTGATCTTGACACACATATCTAAATGTATATTTATGAGGAACCTTGAGCATCTAAAGGCACAACTGTCAATAGCCCGAAGCAGATAATCTTGTTAATTAGATATTATCTTCGTTTGTTCTCCTTTCAAAGTGCTTGTTTCAAGTTCTTAATGACCCTGCGTCGGTTAGAGCGGTTTCTGAACACAAAAATGGTATTAATTTTTTAAATATCAAAGATTCAGTCAGCATATCAAAGATTCTGTCTGGTATGTTAAGAGTTCTGGACTTCCTCTCACAGAAATAAGGTATTTATTGATAAAACGTCACAACACTGCTGTGTATGTGCTTAAGTGAAGTGAATTTAACGTGTAGTTAACGGCCAATTCCCATCTCGCCTTTGACTCATATGGTTCCAATATTGACTGCATTAACAGCGTCTCCCATCAGATTTAGCTTGCGGCTTGAAAATTAAACTTTGGTCCAGTTGCCCCTGATGTTTGAGAGGAGCTGGCATCCGAGTGGTGAGATTATGAAACACCAGGAGCGCTGAGTGAAGTAAAATAGACAGATGGTCATACATGAGGAAAGATTACCATCCAACACTGCGTAGGAGGCCATTCCATTACTGCTTGACCCGTTAGGGTCATTTAAAGAAAAAAAAAAAAAAAAAAAGAAAAAACAGATCAATCAGGCAATATAAAAGTGGAGGAGGCTACTGAATTATAGAGGAAGGAAGTTGCTAAGAGCATGAAATACAATGTTGCTGCACTTATGAGGTCTTTTCAGCCCTGCTTTCTGGCTTTGGTTGAAGTCATGTGACCTCTGGAGATAAACAGTTCTTTTATGTGAGTGGCACGGTTATAGCAACATTGTGTTGAATACGTAAATCATTGCCATTCCGATGCAGTTTCATTGCTTAAAGAAATGGGCATCTCTGCATAAAACTGTTGACACTCAATTACGCAGGGGTTGGTTAAATACAGTCATGCTCCACTATACCCTTGACTATGTAGTTATTGTTCCTCCGAGCACTCATAGAACTCTCTGACCTTGCATTCTACCCCTGGTTAAGCACTGAAAATCTGAAGAAAAAACAACATTATTTTACTTCCTCTTTCAAAGCTCTGGATATTCAATCGGTACAGGTCAAGAAGGTCCATAATACCCGGAGAAAACTGTTTGTTTTTGCTATTTATTTCAATAGCAGTTGCTCGGCTGGAGTAGGGCCCTCAGGAAATATTTAATTCAAAAAGCTGTTTTTTCTCATGGGCACCCAGTTCTGCTGTCAAGTTGTTTTGAGCTGTAAACTATATGACAATGCTGATTGGATGATGTCACCACAAGAATGTGCATAGGAACAAATTTAAGTTTGTTTAAAAAACCCTTGTAAAACAACAACTGGGTTTCCCAATGTAAAATTTAAATAAAAATGAATGGCGCTGCAGGATAATTGTGATGTAGTGATATTTATATATTGAAGTTTTTGAACAATTGTTATAGTAATTAACAACAGAAGTATATTTCTGTCTTTATTAGATTTTAATTAGACATACTACTACTACTAATAATTATTATTATTGTTACGGGCATCAGAGCTGTGAACATGCAAATGTGTCATAAAATTAATGATAAATTATTCATTAGTTAAAATCTTAGGATGTACTTCAAATTAATATTTTATGTCTAAGGGGTTCTGCTGAACCAAAAAAAAGAAAAAACATAAAAACAAAAAAACGCTAATTTACAATACTGTTTCTTCCCAGATGGTGTAGTTACAACATCTACCAGCAGGGGCTAAATGGGTCACACTAACCAGCCGAACCCTGTCATTTGGTTATGAATAAATCTTTTTCAAATCCAAAATAAATGGACACCAGTAACTTATTTGCATCCAGTAAGTCAGTAATCTCACTCCTGCAAATATAACCCAGTTTCTCTTTTCTGTATGTTGACATGCAGAGCTCAACTCTCTCTTTATTCTGTCTTCATAGTCTCTCTTTTGTACTCTTTTGTTGACAGCTCTGTGTTGCCTAATCCTTTGAAATCCCTCTTGAAGCCATTGCTGTGGCAAACAGTATGACAAGAAAAGCACTTTTCTGCATCAGAGTAGCTCACCCTTTGTCTACTGTGTGTGAAAGCACATCTCTCATAGCATACATGTTTACATTGGCATTTTTGTGACTGGCAATCTGAGTTTTTGAACAGTATATAGGCCTATTGAAGGGTGCATTTTGTGCACTTTTTGATTTTTCAGATCAGGACTTTAGATTCTTTGTACCATCCTAGGCTGAATATGAAACACACTAGATTTGCTTCTAAATTCCTTGGATTTGGTTCTACAGAAATAAAGGAGAAAAATATGATTTTATAAAAGTAAAAACTGATCCCTGTCCATATATGTATGCCAGTGTGAATTTGGTCATATTTTGAGTATGTATGTTTCCTGTAAACACTATATACAGAATAGTTATATACAGAAGTTATTTTTTTCCACAATGTTGAACTGGTGCACATAATATCTTTTAAAGAGGACCTATTATGCTCTGATTGGTTGGCTGGATCAGCATGTTGTGATTGGTCAAAATGTCTGGCCTTTTACATTACCGTGTTAGATCGAGGGTGGGATGTGGCGACAACACACTACTAACACAACTCAACCAGGCCTCACCCACTTTATTTTGCATATGCCTTGGGCAGGAATTATTTAAATGTGGAATATTGTGATGTGTACATTCCTGGAAGAAAACTCAAGACTGCAATCGAGGTGTTTCAATGAGTTCAGAAACAGTGCTTATTATAAAGGGTTAGTTCACCCAAAAATGAAAACATTGTCATTAATTACTCACCCTCATGTCGTTCCACACCCGTAAGACCTTCCTTCATCTTTGGAACACAAATTAAAGGTGCTCTATGTAAGCTTTTGACTGTACTAAAGCATAAAAATACCATAATATGTTTGCAGATATTTATTAAACATGCTCAGTTCACATATTTGTTTCTCTGAAAACCATTGCTACAGCCAGTTATTTTACTTTGAAATTTGCGTTCCGTGTCGGAATTTCTGTTTTTGTTTCAGTCCGTGCAAGACCAATTTACCCAATAGTATTTTGCCACCCCGGGTTGCCAGTTGCCGGAAAACACATGCAGCGAATTGTAGCCATGGAAGCCAGCGAACAAACTGGGTCAGAGATCGCAGATTCTACCCGACATAAAGAGCCTCAGCATCCATCTAAAAATCTCTATGAACGGGAGCATATTAAAATGCGATATCAACTCATCATAAATCAATAAATCAACTAATTATCTTATAGTGTGTAAGTCTCCTCGCGTTCCAATGTCAATTGAGCTCTCTCCTGTTGCGTGTCTTCAAACTGGCAACCCGCGAGAGCGTCGAGTCTGAGGAGGAGGGGGCGGGGCAAACAATATTTTGAATTTGGACTGCAGTACCCATTTCAACCACTAGCTGTCATTCTTACATAGAGCACCTTTAAGATATTTTTGATGAAATCCAATGGCTCAGTGAGGCCTCTATTGCCAGCAATGTCACTGAACCTCTCAAGATCCAGAAAGGTACTAAAGACATAATTAAAACAGTTCATGTGAGTACAGTGGTTCTACCTTAATATTATAAAGCGACGTGAACACTTTTTGTGTGCCAAAAAAAAAACAAAATAATGACTTTTCAACAATTTCTAGTGATGGGCAATTTCAAAACACGGCTTCGAAGCTTTACAAATCTTTTGTTTCGAATCAGTGGTTCGGAGCGCCAAAGTCACGTGATTTCAGAAAACGAGGCATCGTTTACGCAATCCGAACCACTGATTCGTAATTTGTGTTCTGAAGATGAGTGAAGGTCTTACGGGTGTAGAACGACATGAGAGTGAGTAATTAATGACATAATTTTCATTTAACCCTTTAACATAGAGTCTAACTCTTTGCAGTGGACTTTGTGCTTTGGAACTTTGCAGACCCTTTTCATGCTCATACAGCAACATTAAACACTAAAGAAAGTTGAAAATGTAAAAAAGAGAGTAAAAGGTCCTCTTTAATGTCTATAAGATGTAATTCTGAATCCTGAGAATTCTGACATATCAGTATATGACAGCACAGCAATTTTTCCTTGAGCCTCTTGTCTTTTACTTTAAATAATCAATGAGAATGAATGATTTGATTAAGGGTGTGTTTACACTTGTAGTTTGGTTTGCTTGGTCTGGACCAAAAAAGAAAATAATACATCTATTCCTGGTTCACTCAGCGTTCACACTGTCATTTTTAAGACCAAACCTAAAGTTAAAGAAAAAAAATATATATATATTTTGCGACAGAACTTACCGAACATCCAAAACAATGCTATGTTCAGGGCTAAATGTGCTTGTTGTGTGCATGTACGTATGATAGCATTTTGACCAGCTAAGAACTCGTGAAGAGTTTATAAAATGTGTAAAGGAGTCAAAAAAGTACCAGGAATTACACAAACGAAGATCTGCTGCAAGGAGACAGCGTTTCTGAAGCCTGTACCAAACTGTAATGGGCAACGTAGCTCCTATGACAAAAAAAAACATGTATGCTTCACCATTCTGTCCTTTTTAGGGTTGGTTCATGTTGCGTTCATATTTAAGTTGAACCGCATCAGAGTTCATTTGGAAGCGGACCGAGACCCATCTTTTCAGGGGTCTCGGCCCACTTGTTTGGTTCGGATGGCAGCGCTCACACTTAATCAACTGAAAAAAACTAACAGAGCAATTGCACCAGAGTTCATTTAATTGAACCAAATCTTCCAAGTGTGAACACACACTAAAGTACTAAAAATTCATAGTAATGGCAAAAATGAGCCAAAGACAATACCTGAAAAAGCTTGCTCAAGCACACATTTGGTGAAAGTTCCTTGCTTATTCCTTTTCAGGGCTCGAACCAGCAACCATCAGTTACCAGCCTTGAGCCTTTGGCGGCTACACCACAAAGATCTTTGATTCTGTTTACCACCTCAAGCTGAAATCAACCTCTTATTTTCCCTCTCCACCCTCCCCCCATTCATACACACGCATACAAAGAGGTAAAAGTGAGAGGTACGACAGACAGACCATTTTCATTCCAGGTTTGTTTTCATGGATGGGAAAAAAATATAACAGACATTAGTATTGGCAGACACGGCTGGAGAGAAACTGCTGGGACCCCAGGCGGTCTCCCCATGGGCTATAAACACAAACCTGTAGCTGGCAATACGAAAGCTGTATCTGATAGAGTCTCAGAGGAAATGCATTTCTTATTATAAAATCAAAGAAATAAGCATCCTCGGTTTTATTTCTACAAATGCACATGAATGCAACAGACACAAGGTTTAAATGAGAGAATTTTCTAAACTATTGACTTACGCCATATACACATAGAGATAGCGGGACTTTATTCCCCTCCTTGAAGCAAAAATCAATTTGTTTCCTGTCACCTCTAAACATCTATCCCAATCCAACCACAGTTCAGACATAATGATTGTGTTCCTGAAACCTCGAGCCTTTAATCTCTAGTAGCTCATCATTTCCTCTTCCCAGACCCCTTGATGTTTCAAATGCATAACAAATAAACAGCACTGCTGACGTAATTTTTTGATATACCTTAATATACTGCCTAGGTATCCTAGCAACAAAAACATCATGCCCATTCAGACTGTGAGAGGAAGGTGTGACAGTCCAAGTTGCACCTTCTGTAGATCATTTGCTTTAAACTGAAAACTCTGTCACCGTCTGGCCACCCTCAAGACTTTTTTTTTTTTTTCCTGTGGAAACTCAAAGAGATTTTTATCCAAAAATTTCTCTTTGCCTAGTCTTGAGAGGCCAGACCGTTGACTAAATGACAGGACTTTAGATTATGTGAACCATACTTTAGGTTGAAACTTTATGGGCCTCATTAAAAAAACGCATATCAGATTTCATCCTTGACTTTTTTAAAGAAAAAAGTAAGGATCAATCCCGATTTATAAAGGCAGAGCAGAAACTGAAGTGGAAATGTGGTAACACTTTACAATAAGGTCTCATTTATTAACATTAGTTAATACATTAACTAACATGAACTAACAATGAGCAATACATTTGTTACAGTATTTATTAATATTTTTAATGATTGTTAAAAATCTATCAGTTCATTGTTTGTTCATGTTGTTCATGTTCACAGTGCATTAAGTAAGGAATAATTAACGATAGGCCATTGAATTCTTATAAAATAATGCACACCCGAGGTGGTAATGCGAAGCGGAGTGGCCGTTACACCTCAGGTGTGCATTATTTTCTAAGAATTCAATGGCCCGGAGTCAATTATTCCACTTATACTACGGTTACCACACCTCAAGACACTGTTCCAATGTTGTATTTCAAGACATTTGTCAGGTTTTTGTCCTTAAAACACTCTTGTGTGTGGGACTAATTTCTTATGCATCTCATCCCAAGCCTCTGTTGCTATTTCCAAAATGTCATTTTAGAGATAGTAACGGAGGCTTGAGCCTTGATAGCAGAATAATACAGTTGATACAGTTATTAACAGAGAGAGAGAGAATAAGCATATGTGAATTAGCCTACCTGAGTCTGTGCGTCTCTCAGCAGCAGTGTCTCTACTGATAGCGAAACTTTAAGTTTACCTCAAGAACTGCACAGTTATTACCTCGCTGGTGAGTCGCGTATCTTTTAAGTTGCTAAACTATTTTACAGATTAATTCGTCAGAGCAGCGCTGACAAAACGTTCCTGTGCAAGTGTGAGTCCATAGTATGTGTGTACGTTTGAAAGAGAGAGAGAGAGCGCGAGAGAGTATGCGCTTTCAGAACACAATAAAACGTATTTTTGTGGCAAAGACCATGACAATAATTTGACGTTTTCATCCTGTTGTTTACTATATTTATTTGCTTGGTCGGTGTCATTGTGGGTTTTGTTTCTTTTGCGGTTGTAGGCTGTAGGACCTATTGAAATAACTGAAATCCTTTGGCGTGATATGGAACTGCAATGCAGTCAGGACCTGCTAGAACTACTTTAGCCATGCGTTTCCCTGAAAATATTTGCACACCTTAGAGCACTGGTCAACCAATCAGATTAGAGCATTCAACAGCCCTGTAGTATAACTAATGTTAACAAATATCTTAACAAAAACTCTCCCATGGTCTATGCATAGTAAAGTGTCCATTGGATGTGAACTTGAGAATCATGGCAGAAGTAGTAGGTCATCCAGGCACTTTTTTTGCCTACTGTTTTATGAATATTCAGATATACTACTTATACTACTTGCTTTTCACCTATATAGTAACAAGATCTACATATTCAGACAGGGTTGGTATCTGAGGCAAATTCTTGGAGTAAAAATGTCACATTTTTTATGTAATCCATAAAGTTTCTAAAAAATAAATATTTTTGTTGACAAAAATGTATTCAAAAATGCTGTGTTGAGTCAAAATTCCATAAGAAATGAATACGGGTCAATTTGACCCCCTTTATGCATTCTTGGGGTAGTGATACAAAAATATTTTTTTCACCATCCTATGACTAAGAAATATGAAAATGACATTGATGAGGATGAGAAACAAGTTTTTCTTTGAAGAATTAATGTAATATCAAATAAATAAATGTTTTCATTAATAAAATATTTTTAAAAATGATAGCATGCCGGACCAATATGACCCCCTTTATGAATTCAAGGGTTAACGTTAAATGAGAAAAAGAAGTGAGCCTGGACTGCTACCAGTGAACTACAAAAAAATAGGTGCATGACACACCTGCCTAGCAACAAGCCATGTGCACTTCAATACTGGTAGTTTTTTTTTCCTTTCGTTTTCAGTTGAATGACTTCAGCACGTAAGCAATATGCTCAAATGTAAAATCTCACTCAGATGTTGTGGCAGTTGCCCTGACAGCGATCGCTCTTCCTGATCAAGTTACGGTTAGCTTTCAGCTCCCAAACTTACCTACACTCACCTCCTTTTGACCTTCTGTGAGCTGCTGACTAAATCATTTCTTGAGTTCATTAATCTCATGCTAAAGGAAGAGCGCATTTCACCACAAATGACAGCTCATGAGGTGATGCACGTTTGATAGAGGACATATTCATTCATCAAGGGAGCCTTTGTTTGATGGATATGCAGCTATCAGTGCTGGCTCTTACCCATCCATCATCCACACGGAGGTCAGGCCTGAAGATCAGAGCCCAGTCACTCACTAAAACGTCCACGGTACCTCTAAACTCAAGAGTCGAAGTCACCTATAGTTTCATATTTTGTCAACAGGCCTCTACATGACCTACATTTAAGAGTTGGTTCAGTCAGCTCTGTTCTGGAGTTTGCAACAAGAAGCAAGTGGAAAATAGAAGTGCTTTTGCTTTTTAATGATCATGATCATTTAATGCATTTATACCCTTTAGTTGCCAACCACAGTGGTAGTGTGTATACTGAAAATAAATAATTATATTCATGGATGTGATTAAATAAATCACAAATAATTACATACACTAAATACAGGGGTTGTTGAAGTCAAACAACATATTTCAGTTAGTTGTAGTTTAATTATTTTATATAACTGAACATAATTCTATCACTACAGTCCACATTAGCGTTTTCTACAGATTTCTATTGTTCAGGACACAAGCAGTTGTGAATCAATGTTGGGGGTAATACATTACAAGTAACGCAAGTTACGTAATCAGATTACTTTTTTTAAGTAACTAGTAAAGTAATGCATTACTTTTGAATTTACTACAAAATATCAGTTACTTTTTCAAAAAAGTAATGCAAGTTACTTCCCATTTATTGACTGACATCTCTTCTGTCGCCATGTTGAGAGAAATCAGGAGTAAGTGCAGAGGTGTTGTGCGTGCTGTGTAAACATGATGGTTATTGTAGTTCTAGACTAAATGCGAGAATTTACTCAACTCACTAGCACAAAGACAGATTCAAAATGAATAAAAACAGTGAAATACAAACTGAATATTAAGCAAACCTGCAATAATTAAATGTTAAATAACGCAAATATACTTTACATATTTAATATACTTTATTAACCAGTCTTTGCTGTTGACCTTTAATGATCCAATTCAACTATATGAATAAGGAAAAATTACCTTAGATAAACATCACATTTGTGTTTCATTTTTTTATTGCTAATGTGTATTGAACTTTCTTCTCCTACTTCACCTTTTGTCTTATTCTCCTGCATCCTATTCTTCTGCAATCCTGAATGGAAGCACATCTGAAAGGTTTTATTGTTTGAGCTACGCCCTCTACTATACATGTGTGAATTTGCATTTCCTTCAGACTGAGGCATATTGATTTCACTTTTGGTGTGCCTTTACATTTGCCAAAGTAAGAAAAAGTAACACAAAAGTAATGTAACACATTAAGTTTCATAAAAGTAACGCAATTAGTTACTTTTTAGGGAGTAATGCAATATTGTAATGCATTACTTTTAAAAGTAACTTTCCCCAACACTGGTTGTGAAATTAACAAAAAACAGCACAACTGCTGATTTTTACATTCAGCACAACGACAACTCAGTAGAAAGACATTTCTTGCCATTATTTCACAACACACAGTGTTTTTATTGCATCACATTCAATACAGACTGCAAACCTACATTCTCAGGTAAAATATTTATTTTGTGAAATGTTTATTTTACCCTAGCGCTGAAAAGCTATGCAGCAATCAATTTTTTCAATCTGTTCCTTATAGCTGGGACCTATTATATATAAAAATATATATATATATATAATTATATATAAAACATATTTTGTACAATTGTACACAATAAATGTTTCTTGAGCAGCAAATCAGCATATTAGAATGATTTCTGAAGGATCATGTGACACTGAAGACTGGAGTAATAATGCTGAAAATTCAGCTTTGATCACAGGAATAAATTTCTTTATAAATATATATTCAAACAGAAAATTTTTAAATTGTAATAATATTTCACAATATCACTGTTTTTACTGTATTTTTAATTAAATAAATGCAGCCTTGGTGAGCAGAAGAAACTTCTTTTAAAAACATTAAAAATCTTACCGATTCCAAACTTTTGACTGGTAGTGTATATGTATATATATATATATATATATATATATATATATATATATATATATATATATATAAACAAGTACTAATTTAACTATTTAGCTATTATTACTTATATTATTATTAACCTATTATTTATATAACTTCATAAACAGATTGATGATGAGTAACCAATAATGACATTTAAGCAGATACATTGTCCAAGAAATGTGAGGCACTACAGCTGAACCCCTATGTAGTGTTCTTCTTTCAGTTCCCAATAAATTACATTACTCCCCACACTCATGACTTTTCCCCAACTCTTTGAAGTCTGCTTTTGAACAAAATTCAATAGCGGTTAAAAAAAAAAAAAAAGATGAAAGGGACAGTGGCAATTTTTCACACTTTTTCCGTAGACATTAGGGCCTTAGTTCTCTCATTCTTTCCCAAGCCTCTCACAGCTCCACACACTGTGCAGCCGCATATAAGTATATTTTTTGAAATATGAAACAGCAAATATTATTTTTGCACTGCACAGAGATTCCTCTCAAACCCTCTGTGATGGCACTGAACAAGCACTCGCCCAGAGCGTGTTTGCTCTCTACTCCACCACCCCTCCCCCTGAAGATTTATCTATACTTTTTCATCTCCCCTCCATCCTTGTTGTATTTGGTCTTTGGCCTTATCCCGAGGCTTAGGACCACTGCCAGATTTGATCGTCTCTACATCTCCTTTGGATGTTTTGCAATGCAGAAACAATGCTGAGTACAACATTCCAAGTTGCATGGCACATCTGCACAAACCAAGGGATTTAGATGAAGGAAATCTTTCATATTTAAAGAAAACATCTCAGTGGTGGTTGCTCGCCTGACGTCAGACCTTCCAGAAGTATGCAAGTTAGAATTTTTGTTTCCCCTTATAGGAATAGTTCTGCTGACAGGTTGTTCTGACTCAATAACCTGAGCTGTAAAAGCCATGTCAGTATTTACTCTTGAACAGCAGCAAGATTATGTCAGGACAACACTGATTGTCTGATGGCACCACTAGAACTAACAACTTGAGCTGTGACGTCAAAGGCAGCAGACAGGGGAAAATGTAAGTCTTTTAAGACATACCAACACATGGACAGCTCATAAAATGTAAACCATTTAGTAAACGTTAGAGATGTACACACATTTACGAATGTGAATATTATATTCATATTATAATAGAATATTCAATTAATAGGTTGTGCAGGGCACTTAACATTCAATTTAACATTAACATTCAATAATTTTGTTGTGTTTATAATAAATTATTTTAAAATAAAGGCATGTAGATCATGTAGAGCACTGAAATTTGGACCTTCAATCCTTTGTACCCCACTGAAGTCCACTAAAAATCCTGGAATGTTTTCTTTAAATACCTTAATTTCTTTTCAACTGAAAAAAGAAAGACATGAACATCTTGGATGACATTGGGGTGAGTATATTATCAGGAAATTTTAATTCTGAAGTGAACTAATCCTTTAAAGCTTAGGTAGGCAATGTTTTTCATAAATATTTTTTGTTATACTGGTTGAAACTCACTTCACTTGTGGCGGTCCTGTAATTCCAGTTTTTGATTCCATCACTTATTCATTTTTACACATAAATTGTTCGTTCCCATGTCAGTATGTGTGTACACTTTTAAGTATGAATACCTATGAATGCAAATGCCTTGACACATGACACAAATCTATTGGTATGTTGGCAGCTTTAGAATACTGAAGCTCAGTTAAGGCACTAAAATATATTTTTTTGAGGAAAAAGCTGTAACCATGTGGTGCTGTTCTCAGAAAACTACAATAGCAGTCAGTAGTAGTTATTTGGCAGAAGCTTTTATCCAAAGCAGAGGGACAATCCGAGTTACCCAGGTTTAAGTGCCTTGCTCAAGGCCACAATAGTGGTGGCTCCTTGTGGAGCTTGAACCACCAACCTTACGGTTACTATCCCTGAGCTTAAGTCACTCCACCACACAATATAACATCAACCGCCTGGTGGAAAACAATTCCCACACAATTCCATCAAGCCAGGGTTTTAGTTTGACACGGAAGATCAAAAGTCAGTGGCACATCTATCAGTAATCTTAAGAGAAATACTGCTGTCCAGTGACATTTTTGTTGTTTAGTTGACTCCTTGGTCACAGAAACAGACACCTTGGAGCAATTGAATGTTAAGTGCCCTGCACTAAAGCTCTGTGGTGGTAGCAAAGATCGTGATCTTGGGTTGCTCTTGATGTACTGGCTTACTGAACTTACTGAACCCACATGGCCTGTATTTTTAGCCACAAGACTATTACTATCTTGCTGGTGCCCTTGTTTGTTTCATTTCCATTTAGATTCACTGTAAGAAAAGGAAATTTAGTTAACATGGTCAAATGTGAAACGCAGCGTCTTAGGATTTTCAGTGTTTTAATTCAGAAGTGGATGAAGTGATCTGCAGTTAAATTAATTTGGAGTTGATAACAGCTTGAACCTATCAGGGGAGCCCTCCGACTGAACAGCTATTTATTCGAGTACACGGGGTTCACATGAGATAACTTGATTACATTTTTTTCAAGAATTATTCAGCAATGAACTCCTGTGGTTTAATGAAGTCAGTGACACAGCTGCACTTTTGTGCTTCAACCCTTTTTTATCTAATTTCGTAGCGCTATACAATTGTAACTTTAAATTTTTAATGCATTCAGTGGGTCTACTTACACGGCACTTTTGCAGAACAGGGTCCAAAAAGTCTGACACCATTAGTCAAAATAAATTATTTTGCATTTTTCAAATTTAAAAGGAGAGTTCACACAAAAATGAAGTCTATCATCATTACTCATCTTCATATTGTTCCAAAACGGCATGACTTTTCTTCTTTTATGGAACAGAAAAGAAGATATTTTGATAAATATCTTTTTTCGTCCATATATTAGAAGTCAAAGGTCACCAACATTTTTAAAAATATCTTCTTTTATGTTTCTCAGAATAAAAAAAAAGGTTACATTTTATCTGGTTACACTTTATTTTAAGGTGTCGTTGTTACAGTGTAATTATATATTTAAGTACTAAGTAATATTAATTAACAACATGTACTTACTATAGGGTTAGGCTAGGATTAGGGTTTGGTTAAGGGTTAGTTGCATGTAATTATGCATAATTACATGTAATATATGTAACAAGGACACTGTAAAATAAAGTGTTACCCTTTATTTTAAGGTGATGTAGTTACATTTTACTTACTCAAATAAGTACTGAGTAATATTATTTAACTACAGGTACTTACTATAGATTTACGGTTAGGGTTTGGTTTAGGGTTAGTTACTTGTAATTATGCATAATTTACTGTTATTACTATAGTAAATGTAAGTAAATGTAGTAACGTGTAACTACTTCACCTTAAAATAAAGTGTTACCAAAAAATGCATGCAGGTTTAGAACAACTTGAGGGTGAGTAAATGATGACAGAATTTTCAGCTAAAAATTTTTAACATTAACATAAATTTCAAAATATATCAGTATGTGGCATGACTCCTTTTCTTCTCCTTTTGCACTCAAGCAGCATGAAGAAAAATCCAGAATAATTTTTGTTTCAGAGCATCTTAAAAAAAAATCCTCATGACGCATAGTGGGGGTTGTAATTTTGACACAAGCATGTGTTGCTATGGAACAAAATGTACTTTTGTTACTTATACCATGTCATATTTTGTCAAATCAGATTCGATTAAAGGTTGGTTTGTCTTTAAATAGCATTAAAAATATTCTTGTGGTACAGTACTTACTACTTTTGTGGCATAGTATAGGGAAAACTTTAATGGACACAAATTTGTCCTGCTTTTATTGAGACTGAAGGATGTAAACGTTTGCAACTCTAAAGGGTTGATTTCAATTACGTAAAGCCTGATTATGAATTGTGCTGTATTATATTCCTAATACTCAAACACAGTCACATGCAGTAAGCCATGAACACTGGCCACTTACGCTGACAGATCTCAAGCAGCAAGTTTTAAAAGACCATATTCATCTTTCCACCTGCTAGTTTTCTGATAACCATTCATTCGCAACTTTCCCATAAGATTACATTTTCAAAGAGGCTCTTCAAAGCGTACATGTTATGGGTCTATATTTAATGAGCCGGCTTTGAAAAGCTCCCATCACTTTTGAGGTTTGGCAGCTTGAATAGCACACTGTAGAAATCTGACATTTCCTCTCTCTGCGGTGAGTGGAGTCGTGGTGGCTGGAGTCGTAACGTACGCGTCAGACTTCAGCTGTTGTGGAGACACAAGTGGATCCACCTGATGGTGAAGATGCTAAATTATACTGTCACTGTTGGTGATTTTGGTGTTGATGATTATAATGATGATGATAATGACAATGATGATGACATTTATTTATTTTTATTATATTTATTTATATATTTAGTAACCCATGGAACAAACCAGTGGCACAGGGAGTCATTTTCATAAGCACCTTTTAGTAGTAAATGCAAACAAAAAAACACATTTACAAACAAAAACAGTTTTGTTTGCCTTGCTCAGTATATAAAATATACTCTTGTTATCTTTCAACATTTTATATACATTTTATTTATATAGGTGCTGTTTTTGTGTGTCCCTTTAAATGCAAATGAGCTGCTGCTCCTGGCACGCTTTCCAGAAGAGGGAGGAGCTTTAACAGCTCGCGCTTCAGTTACTCAATAACAACAAAGCTGGAGAATCTCACACAGTCAAAATGACGATTTTCAGTAACGGTGTTCAGCCTCACATTGTTTGGACACTGATGTAGAGACTCAGGAAGAAGTTACAACTTTTAGAATGCAACTGGACGTTTATGAATGGTTAGTGGATACATTTATGTAGTTGCTGTGGAGCTGATTCAACTCATCGACTAGCATGTGTTGTCATGTTAATCTTTTGCAAATCCAGTGGTGAACTGACCCTCATTTGTGAAGCAGTCCGGCATAAAATGACGGCATGGTAACAATACTCTACTACAACAACTCTTCATCTTCTCTAAAGCAGCCCAACATGGCCTCATCCCCTTTGTTGTGTGTTCTCGGGGGCAGGGATTATGTTAATTTTAGGGTTAGTGATGTCACTAATCCAGGAAGAAGCTCGTTGTAGTCCCTACCAGTCATTTGTTGTAGTCCTTAAACAGAGAATTCTTTAAAAAAAAATATCTCCTTTTGCATTGAACTTTGAGAGTCGTAACTTTGCAGACATTGTTTATGCCCTAACAGCAACATTACACACTAACTAAAATTAAAAAAGTGAAATCATAATCAACCACCCCTTTAAAGGGGTACTTTACCGCTGGAAAAATGGTCTTTTGATAAAAATTTGCTGCCTGACAAAGAAAAAAAGTAAAAAATAAATAAATAAATACATAAAAATTGTGCTACATGACCAGAGAAAACAGAGAAAAGGGGCTGTTACCTTCCCTTTTGCCAAAACTTCAACACCCATAATGCACTTGGCATGTTGCCACCCAAGGCCACTCCCACTAGTCTGTGGATACGCTTGACCAGAGTCAAATATCACTTTGCTTTAGTAGGAAATACTTCTTAGCAAACTTTTAAGGTGTGTCCCAATTTGTGTACTTGTGCACTATTCTATACAGAAAATTCCAAAAACGCAAAAGTGCACTTATTTAACCCAAAAAATGAAGGCCGTGTCCCAAATGGTACTCTAAACACTTATGGTCTTTCATTGTAAGTCCACAAGGCCGAAAGTGCATATGAAGTGTGCCATTTGGGACAGGGCCAAAGTGTGGAATGTTGCACTCAACTGTCCCAGCTTTAATTACGTAACGGAGGGGGAGGGGCTAACAGACTCCAATGTTGAATAACAAAATAACCTTATAAAATGAACACATTTTTGCTGTTTTAAATGTGAGACAAAGGTCACTGGAATGATATAAAGAGCAAGGTCTAGTAGAGATGCATTTTTTAAAAGTTTAACTTCATTTAACTTGAACGCCTTTATCTTTAGAATGCCACGTCATCGCGAGATGCTGCAAAAGACGCGAGGTGCAAGCACAAATGATTAAAGACATCCATCTCGCCTGTCTTTATACTGAAGTAGCGCAGTGGAATGGAAAAACGCGTTCAGGTTGAAAATCAATAAAGTTACATTTTAATTACCATCCAGCTGAAAGTGAACTTTTGCTAGTCAAAGCCATTTTTTCTTTGCATTTGGCTTTCATTAATCTTGGATCCTGGTGGCCAATTGGAGTTATTTTGACAAGAATAAATGATAGAAATGAGTCCTTTTGAAAAACAATGTCATTTTAGCCCTCTAGAATCTAAAATGTAAAACACAAGATGTCAAATTCAATGTGTATGGAGCGAATTTACCGCTAGTGTTACTTTGTGCTTGACTTGACCTCTAAAGATTAGACAAATGAGGACAGAATTAATGACTAAATGGGTGTGTAAACTGAGGTTATTTGCCAGAAGAAAGGTCGTTGTGCTGCTCCTGTGTGTATTGATGATGTTACACTATACAGCTGAGCCAACGTACCCAAGGCAACCTTTTTGAGTTTAATCCAATAAAGACACAATATCAAATTACCTCCACATTTTCCACCTCAGTGTCAGCAAGAGATATTCTCACAGGTTTAAGTGTGCCTTGACCTGTAATGGTGCATGCATATTCCTCTCCAACACAAAATATGACAGTCTCGTATATTATATGTATATACCTGTCATGCATTTTTAAATCTCAAGCAAAAAAAGAAAAAGCTCAATATTTATTGACATTTTGCAGTCTGCATTCTCTAGTTACAAAACAGTGTTAATGAGCAACCAAGGACTGAAAAATGGCAAAACAAAGAGCTCTTAAAAATTCTTAATCCAAAGTCTGATCTATATTTAATAATACATGCATATTTAAATGTGGAGTTTGGGGATTGTCTGAAAGAACGATTGAACAACTCTTATTGCGGTGCATTTATCTAGCCACCCCATGTTTTAATAATACATTTCAAAGAATAATTTGTAAGAAATAGCAAATATATTGCAATTAAAGACATTTTATTATGCATGTGTCAGAGCCATTATCTCACTCACTTACTTCAGTGTCAGATTAATAAACTTTTGAGTACACTTTTAAGATATGGTGTCAGTTTAATATACTTTTGTTAACCCAGCCAGTCTAGTCGCAATGAAAGCTTCCATCTGCATAAATGTGCACACCCGTGAATACTTAGTTGAAGTTTTTTTTTGTTCTCTGAAATGTGTCACTTTGGATTTCAAATAGGCATTGCATAATTTTTACATTAAAGACACAAAAGTTCTGATGAGTAATCTTTGTTTCACATTTTACATCATAAAAACTCACAATCCACCGCGCAAACGCTGTGCTCGGCTCACATAGGGATGAATTGAAAACGTCTGCTCTGCGCTGCTCACATTAGGGGCTGTGGTGGTAAATGTCTTGACCTTAAAAAATAAATAATGTATTCAAATGGCAGAATCTAAAGAAAATAGCACTGTTGATGAATAGAACATAATTTCCACTCAATAACCTCTCTTTCCACCCAGCAATGTAACATATTTCAGAGCAGGGGCATCAGTGCTGATCTGTGGTGGCTGTCTGCCTCCAAATCACATTTAACCACACGTTTGTGAACTTCTGCCCACTACAACGCAAACACACTGAAAGAGTGTTCCAGGTTATTTTCAGCCTCATGTAACTGCATCTGTTGCATGCAAAGGCAATAATTTCGGTTCATCCATTAAAAGGACTGAGAAACTGTAACATAATACAATTTTACATTGTACAATAATACACTTTGGGCCCTATCATACACCTGACCCAATGCGGTGCCAGGCAAAAGTGTTTTTTGCTAGTTTCAGCCTGACACAGTTATCATTTTCATGTCCTGCAGCACGTTGTTTAAATAGCAATTGCATCCGTGCCCATTTGTGCGACCATGGGCGTGCCGGTCTGAAAAAGAGGTGTGTTCAGGCGCATTGTTGGCGTGTTGCTATTTTGAGGCAACTGAAAATGACTGGCGCAATATTTTGTTATTTTTTTGTTATTTAAAGAGCGGTATAGTAATATATGCCTATAGACGGGTGCAGAACACGTGTATACTCTGCTTGTTACACACACACAGGGACGCGCAGCAGCACACAAACATGCCAAATATTAAAAATAAAAGGATTATTGCTATGGTTTATTGCATGTTACACCCAAAACACACCCATTACTCATTAAGAGAATAGGGACAAACCTTTTAGACCATGCGCCGGGTGCGCCGACCATTTTATCCAGGTTCTTAAACTAGCAAAAGTGGATTTGCACCCTAAGTGCACTTGCGCCGTGTGCTTTAGACCATGCGCGTAGATCGGTAAAATAGGGCCTTTGAAGTGGAAGTCTGTAGTAGGCATGTGGGCCAGATGATGAAGCTTATATTTTGGTAAAGCATTTTCATTGATACTTTAGTAAAAATGTTTGTTAATGAAGTTGTTTAGGTTGTCCTTTTGTGGTGGGACTTTTATAGGAGCATCTGGCATTGGTAACAATACTTGTGGGTGAATTTGGGAAGATTGGTCTCACTCTAAAAAATAGCTGAAAAAACTAAACAAATTTACACAGTAAAATACCATTTTTCACTGAAACAGTACTATATATATATATATATATATATATATATATATATATATATATATATATATATATATATATATATATATATATATATATATATAAACCCACTACATTCTGGGTAATATTTGTCATTTTAAGAAAAGAGGCCTATAGGTTACTTTCTTGAAAATGACAAATAATAATACCCAGAATGCATTGTAAAATACAGAAGTAATATACTGTGAAAACAATGCATTCTGGGTAATATTCATCAAAACGACAAATAATATTACCCAGCATGCACTGTTTTTATGGTATATTACTGCTTCAGTGGAAAATGGTATTTTACTGTGTAAATTTGTTTCGTTTTTTTTACAGATTTTTTAGAGTGTATATAAGAAAATTGTGCTATATTTAACAATACAAATATTTAAATTTGGGGAAGTTGGGGATTCTTGTTTTAATAATGAATATAAAAAAGTGTGCCAGTACACACACACACTTTGGTTTTTCATGTTTTATGGGGACTTTTCATTGATTTAATGACTTTTTGTACAAACTGTATATTCTATCCCCCAACATTAAACATACCCCTAAACAAAACCCTGACAGAAAACTTTCTGCATTTTTACATTTCAAAAAAAAAAAAAAAAAAAAAAAAGAATGAAATAATAATAATAATAATCATTTTGTAAGATTTACAAGCTGTTTTCCTCATGGGGACTATAAAATGTCCCCACAAGATCTAAAATTTCAGGTTTTACTATACGTATATGTAGTTTTAAATTTAAATATAAAATTAAACTTTAAACTTTATTTAACTTAACCTTTGTGTTTAATGGTAAAAAATATCATGAGCTTCGAGTGATATGAATGTTTGTAAATGGAAAAATTTTCAGTTAAAACCAAATGTTTTAGACAAACACCTTTTTTTGCCTACCATGAACAAAATTGTCAAAATTCTAAAAATGTTTTTAAATGTGCATGATGCTTCAGCCCTGCAAGCATCAGTATCTTATTACATTTAGCTCAAATCCTCAGTCTTTAGAAGATGTTCATGAAGGGAATCATGCTTATACTGCAGAGATTTTAAGATCCAAACAACAAAGTTTTCATGTCCATCAACGAAACCCCAAAACGTGCCGTAAAGGGATACAAACAAATAAATATAATAAAAATCCCACGTAGTAATATATGGGTAAATGGTTCTACCTGCTGTTTTACTCCATCACTGTCTAAATTAAAACACAGCTGCAAAACTCTAATCCTATGAACAGCAGGCCTCATTACTGACTGCCTCTCTCTATTGATCCAAACTAAACAGCTCACACTTTTGCTCTGCTTTGTTCCATGTGGTGATGTTTGCCGAACAAACATTCCTCAGGTATATGTAACTGTGGGGTATGAGACCCATACAGTGCGGCGCTAAATCCTTACCCTTCACAAAATCCTGTATTCTGAATTAGTCTCTTTAGAAACATTTTAAATCATACTGTACATATAGATGTCCTCAGATCAGCCAAGAGTTACACAAAAGAGAAAGTCCAGAGAATGAAGAAATATATAGATACAGTCTCCTTTATCCTATGGTCACATTCTTTACAACCTGTACTAACACCTCTTACAGCTAGAGTGGTTCCTATTAGTAGGAAACTGTTGGCTGGCATGTGACCTTTTCGCATTCATCCTGGTGTGAAAATGAAGCACATTTGAGCTCTGTTCTCTCTTTTGATAAAATCTAGTTATAAGTATGAGGGCGTTTTAGCATTTTCTTTCTTCGTTCTTTCTTTCTTGCTTGATTGTCTGCTTGGCTCCTGTTGATTTCTTGCTTTTGTCTTTGTTCAGTTTAATCTACTGCATCATGCTTTCTACTTTATTTTAATTATTTGCTGTTATTTTCCTGTTATTTTATGTTGATTTCTTGCTTTTGTGTTTATTCTTTAGTTATTTTACTTCATTGTTTTGTGTAAAGCTGAATTTCTGCTGAACATTTTAGTTTTTTTGAGACATTTGAGCTATTTTCTATTCATTAATACAGTCTAAAGTTACTATGTACATATTTTCATGTTAAGGTACAGAGTTGCCATATGGCAACAATTAATTTCTACTCATTTCCTTGTTATTCAGAAAAAAATACAATATATTGCACTATGGGAATTAAAAGGGTAGGCCTTAAGGTTGCCAATGATGTGCTGTTTTTAATTCCCATGACATTTAAACGTCCCTCAAAAACTCTCTTTCCCACTGTCACCCTCTCACGGAAGACACCAGTAAAAGTGCTCCAGAAATTGCTCTATTTACCTTATTTTACCAGATTTTTTGCAGCATCTTTGATTAGTAAATTAGAAAGTTTTATTCACAAATCAACTATGCCTAACATAGTTTTACTGTAAATTGAGAAAATATCAATGTTGCCATATGGCAACTCTGCATTAACAATATGATTGCTGTTATTTATTTATTTTGATTTTTTTGTAGTATAGTTGTATTTATGTATAAATAACAATTATTTCTTCTTTTCAGAAAATATAGCAATATTTTACGAAAAGTACAATAGGAAGAGTGCAGAGTTAGCTCTTCCATGTGATGAGAATGAGGATAAGTTAACCAAATGATAAGGAATGATAGGGATTAAATGATAGGGATCTACTTATTTTTGGTTTACATGAGTTCCAAGTATATAAATCTATTATTTTTGAAAAGAAATGTGCATTTAAATAGAAAAGAAAATCATAATTTTATAGAAAAACTACTTTTTTTGATTTGCATAATTCATGTAATAAAAACGCATTTTAACAATTATTTCATTATTAGAACATAATGCGTACCATAGAGGGTTAAAATATGATCAAAATATTGTTGATCATTTGTTTGGTAGGAAACAGAAATCAGCATTTCTTCCTTCCCTATTAATTTTTTGTTTTTGTGTTTATTAGTTGTTACTTTATTAGTTATAAAATTATAAAACTGCACCTTCCTTTCTTCCACATTATTTTAATGTTGTTTACTGTATTGTTTACTGTACCACTCGTGGGTTTATTTTCCATTTTCATGTGGAAGTATGACATTGTTTATTGTTTGTTTGATGGGAACCAGGAAGCTGCATTGCTGCTCGACTTGTTTAAAATTCTATGTATTTAGAATAAAAGATGAAATCTGGGTTAGAATGCAAATACATATTTTCTTTAGAGCCACTGCAACACTGCAGGAAAATAAGATGAAGGAAGGATAGTGTCCTATATCCTACCAAATACATATATCATAAACAGATAAACAGCATAGAAAATTGTATTTCCACTATAAAGTATTTCAGGGGAAAAAGTAAGAATGTCAGAAAACAGAGGAGTTGATATTGTTCTGAGCAGGAGAATGTGTTGAAAATGAAATACAGAAAGAACCAGAGTGAGCATGATTAGGGCTGTACATCTCTACTACAAAAACAAATCAATACTTTGGGCAGATGAATCAAATCCGGCCCATCAATCGAAATCCCAAGGGATTGTTGAACACTCCCTAACTCTGTCCTCCCATTATTTTCCAATCCCTCTGATATCCTACAAAAATACAACATGATCCACCATACAACCTCGATATATAACATGACAATTGTCCTTTCAAGTGTTTTAGGAGATGAGAAACATCAAATCATGGATTACTCATATTCAACATAACATAGCCATGCCACAATGACACGGCAGAAATCACCTCTTGCATTTAAGTCATTGTACATCACCAGCCAACTCACTCTCATAACCGTATAAAGCACAATCTCAAGCCCTCCAGCTTTCAGGTCACTGTATAATGAAAAATGTCTTTAAATCTCAGCAAGGGAGATTTATTTTTCAGCTAATTCACAGAAGCCCTCACTAAAGGTAGCTGGCACAAAAGTTCACCTTAGTCATTTGATTTTATGCAGTCATCTCTATTTGTTATTTTTTTTCTTCACAAGATCACGGGAGGTTCTTTATTATGCATTAAAAATTGGATTTCTGCTGACTGTCTGCACAAGTTTGGATAAATCACATGCCATCCATCCATCCATTTGTTTTCTGTGACAGTAAAAGAACCAAGAAGTCTGAATATTTTATCCCTGGATTTTGTTATTATATAAATTTAATTTCATCTCCCCCATAGAGATTGTAATGATCATTAAAATGTTATTTTCAAATTATTCATGTCATTTTCTAATAACTGAATGTTTTATTCCAATTCTGTGTGAATGCAGTGCTGATTAATACATCATTTTTTTTTTTTTTTTTTTTTTTTCAGATCATGATCAAAGTAGTTTTTTTCATTAGCTATTCTTGTGGTCTGTATCTCCCTGCAGCCTTTGTCAATCAAACCTGACTTATCAAATCAAACACAGCAGTCAACACAGGGTGGGTTCAGTCCAGACTGGTTTACAATGGGCCCCTCCAGCTTGGAGCAGTGGGTGTCTTTCTCAGTATGGGAAAGTGTGCAGCAAATGTGAGCAAGAAAGAGCTAGCCACGGAGTGTCAAAAGGGGAGACGGGAAAAAAAGGAAGAGAAAGTTATTGAATTCAGATGTTGAGAAAGGTCAGGAGCTTAGTGAAGTTTCTGTGGCATTGTATATGAACTTTTGATATTGTTCATAAAATACTGTAAAGTTAGGTTCAAAGAAAGAGGATATGTTTTGGCTTGAAAGCTATTTTCTTTGCTATTGAAAATGTTGATCTCCCTGAACTCAAACATTCATTTTCTTTCAGGATTGTCATGTGGGAAACGGAAGATGAAAGCTAAGAAGTCTCGGATAACTTTCTTTCACTTTTATCCTCTGATATGCATCTATGACAGGACAAAACTAAATGACAAATGACAGCTGCACTCGAGCTGCATGAAAACTTGATCATGTTCTCCAGCATGATTTGAGAACGTTTGAAGAGCTTGTGTTCAAATGTCACTCATTCACGTATTTGATTAATACGCTTTTAATCGTGCAAAATGTTAAATACTTCTTTATTTTACTTCATTATTTACTATTTTCTTAAACCCCCAAACTTTCTCTTTAAATCCATGATTAAATGCAGGAAAAATAAATGTGGTCTCCAGCAGGGTTCTTATTGTTAACTAAAACTAAAATCATAAATAATTATCATTTTCATTATTTGAATTAAAATAAACAATAATTGGAATATAATTATATTTTAAAAGTAATGCATTACATTACTTTTGCATTACTTTTTCTCACCTGGGCTGGGCTTGTTTGTTTGTTTGTTTTTAATAACAACAAAACAAAACTTCTATTTTTGGCAAATGTAAGGCCCTTTCACACCAAAAGTGAAATGCCTCAGGCTGAAGGAAATACAAATTCACTCCTGTACAGTAGAGGGCGCAGCTCAAACAAACCTTTCAGCTGTGCTGCTGTTCTGGATAACAGAAGAAAAGGACACAGGAGATTAAAGTTCAATTCTCTCACTTTACAGCAATAAAAAAGGAAAAAAGAAGTAGAAAGAAACACAAATGTGGTGTTTATCTTAACCTATTTTTGCTTATTTGTATGGTTGAATTGAATCATTGAAGGTCAGCAGCAAGACATTGGTTAATAAAGTGAGATTAAATACATAAAGTATTTTTGTATTCAACATTATCAGTTATTGCAGGTTTGTGTAATATTATGAGTTTGATTTTCACTGTTTTTATTCATTTTGAGGAAATGCTAGAGAGATGAGTAAATGCATGCTCACATTAAGTGTAGAACTACAATAACCATCATGTTTATGCAGCGCACACGTCTCTGCAATTACTCCTGATTTCTCTCAATATGGGGACAGAAGAGCTGTTAGTCAATAAATAGGAAAAGGTAACTTCATTTGAAAAAGTAACTCAGATATTTTGTTGTAAAAATGAATGTGTTACTTTACTAGTTACTTAAAAAGTAATCTGATTACATTACTTGCATTACTTGTAATGGCTTTGAAAAAAAAAAAAAAAAAAAAAAAAAAAAAAAAAAATTCAAACCCGCGGTTTGAAATTGCTGGTGTTTCTGACATCACAAACTACCTTGTAACCAATCATGTCAATGTTCCTGCGGGCTTTAGCATATCATTAACTATGATCGCTCTGAAGCAGGAGAGTCTCTAGAGAATATACCCTGATATATTTTTCTGTTACCAGAAAAATTCGGGTATGATGTATATAACAATGTTATGATGAACTATGCTTTTCTCTACTGACGTTCTAAGGTTTTCAAAGCGTTTCTAAGGATACTGATTGTTAGAAGGCAGCTGTCTGACTCACGAACGGGAACATGGTTTGTGTAACATTAGCAACAGATTATTAGCGGTTTGATAATGTAGTCAAGCAAAAGGCTAATCATATTAATTACCGTTATGTGTCTGACATTGTAAAAAGCGATACCATTATGCAGCGTTTACCTCAATAAGCTGACCGAGTGGATCTCTGTGCGAGTGAGTGGAGGCGGGGCTAATTAGCATATTAATATGTCCGCGTATAATAAATGAGGCAAGAGTTACATTCAAGCTATTTTAAGGCATGAAGAAATTTTTTTCACAGGAAAAAAATGTTTAAGTGTGTCATTTTGGTGATCAAAGATGAGTTTTAAGGGAAAATTATTGACTACAGGGGGACTTTAAGAGTGAAGGCAACATTTTTTATTTAGTTTAGGTTGAAATACTACAATAACTAAAACTAAAAATATATATGTCTTAGTTGAAGAGAGTGAATTGTAGTGTGCCACCTCATCTCTGGTGCTGCCGGTGCACAGGTGTTTGTGTCCGCAGCAGAGAGGACCTGACTAATTTGTTACAGGCTGCTCTATCACTGAAAGGTGAAGCCACTGTGAATTGGTACTGCTATCAAAAGCCTTGTTTTCTAAGATGTTTTTCTAGTGCAGACCTGTGGGGACCTTTTCACAAGTACATTATATCCAGTCCGTGCTTTATCATCCATCCTTTTTAAGTTGTTCTCCAGCTTCCATCATCTGGCTGCCTACTTCATTAGAATGGTGAAAGGTGAGAGGTGCTTTGCAGAATAAGTTTTTAAAAACGCAGTGTTTAATTCATGTGACAATTTTTTCTTGTTCAGAACCATTCACATATGTAGGATTCAGGAAAAAAAAAAAAAAAAAAAGTATCCCAAAGAGTATGTGGATGTGGTTTGCTGGATTTTGGCGCTTTTGACACTTCGGCTCAAGAGATGGTTGAGTGTGCGGCGGGCGGAGAAGATTGCCAAGCTCAGACATTTTTCTCTTTTAAATATATAATCATTTTGTGAGTTTCGACCTGCCCTTGCGAAGTTATTGACAGAGCAGTTTTTTTTGCCAAGCTATGAAAACTCAGCGTATGAATATGTATCCACGCGTACCTTGAAAATAAGCTATTACAAAAAAGAAAAACTTACTTCAAATTCTGTTCGACCTCATAAGCTGTGGGTTACGGTACTGATTAGGCCTTGAAGGCAATGCCGGCAGATTCATAAAACTGGATAATCAACTGCACAAGGTTTTTTTTTTGGCCTAGCCAGATTCTCATTTTTTTATATTCCTGTCATATGCAGACAGTGAGATAGGTCAAGTATTTTGTATGATGAAATGGATGTTGCTTCCCATTCAAGAAATTGAATCTCAAACCCTCCTGAATAGCCCTGCATATCTTTGGAGGATATTTCAAACAAAATGGAAGTAGGAAGGGAGCACACTAGCTGTACCTCCATCCTTGGCAGCCACGATGAACCTTGTCTGAAGTAAATTTTCCCTCCCTCTTTGTGCCAGATGCACTTGACTCTTAATCAACAGAGAAAGCCGGTATCACAGAAGCTCTACTCTGTTCAAGGCCGTTTCATTCTTCTCAGATGAGAAAAAAAATCAAAACAGAGGAATTGTTAAAAAAAAAAAAAAAAATCTCAAACAGTTCAGCTTTCACACGTAAAATACAAAAAAAAATATTTTTACACATTAAACCCTATTAGCTATCAGTATTGAGGGAGTGACTTTAAAACTGTAGCTCGTTAAGCTCAATTTAATTTTAATTAAAAACTACAAGCTAAAAGCAGGCAACCACACTGAAACCATTCAAGGGGGATATACTTTAAAATCAGTTCCACATAAAATTAACATTAATATTTAGATAAGCATTTATTTGGCACTAAAACAATAAAGATTGACAGCTCAGTTATAAGGCAATAAATGTGCACTAAATAGAACCAGAGAAACACTCTCGAGCATTTAGATACCAAAAAGTAAATGTAAAATATCTACTCGTATAAAAAGTTTATGAAAAACGTATGCTGCTTTGGGTGTCTGTTAGAGCATTATGAGCACTTCTCTTGTCTTTGCATATATGATATGGGTCAATTATTTAAGAATAATATTAAGAAATTTTACTTAATATTATTAGTATTTTGAAATCTTTTAGGAGCAACATTGTAAAGACCAAAATTGATCTGTATACTCTTTTCTTTTGATATCCAACTTCTGCGCTTTACTCTTGAAAAGCACAATTTGCCACCAGTGTGTTGGCATGATTTTGGGGTTCTTTCAGAGATTATGCTTAAAGAGCTGAGACCTATTTTGAATGATCAGGAACAGAGTCTCCACTTCAGTCTGAGATCCTTTGCATCAGGGCAATTCACTCTAAAACAGCAATATCCACAGGAGAGGACAGTGAAATACTAGTAATATAAAACCATTCATGTGTGTGATAGCTTCATTAATGAATCGTTGTGAGACTTTCCCCCAGACAGAAGAGTGCCTGAATATCTGCTCTTATTTCTCACAACGCATCAACTGTGACAGTCAAATGAGATTTGTTGTAAATCTTTTGCTCGTGGCAGTGTGGAGTCTGACAGACTTCAGAATGCACGTATAAGCTAAAGCATCTTACATGAAAATATATGAAAATGATTCTCATATCCAGTACTTTTGAAGCACAGCTTGGAGTGTTTTTTTAAGTGATAACACAATCCCACTGGTTTTTATTAATTTTATTGTTGTGAAGTACAGTACCTCTTTAACTGTCCAAAAAAAAAAAAAAAAAAAAAGTATGTTGTAGCTTAACTATTTGAGTATTTCAATAAAACGGTAGGGTAGGCTATAAAATTGTTAGAGCATTACTCTACTAATACATCAGCATATTTTACTAATTTATTCCCTCGTTTAACTAAATCATGCACAAGATATAATAATTTGTTCCCTCGTCTTAATAAATCATGTGCATGATATAATAATTTGTTCCCTTGTTTTAGTTAAATAAATCCACCGTATGTTTTTACAAATACTACACTTGTTGTACTGTAATTTTAAGAGTTTTTTAGGCAAGAATGTAGTTGTTTAGACCTGAAATATGTGACTTATATTTAATCATAGCGCCTATTTTACAATTTGTTTAGACGTTTCCGGAGATGTGAGCTCCAGGCCTATTTTATCAGTGCTCGTGTACCCACTGAGAACAGCTTCACCTCGGCCAGTGCTTCAGGGATTTGCCACTGACTCTTATAGTGGTTAAACATGAGATATAATTTATTTGGGGTACATAAAATATGCAGTCTTTGGTCTTATTAATCTATTACTTGTTCCTGAGCAAATCAAATTGGTCTATGTTTAATTCATTAATTTAATATTAAGGCTATATTTAACTTGCATCCTGTAGAGCACTGCTTTTGAACGTTTGACTGAATTGTACAATTGTGTATATTTCTGTCATTCATAATGCCTATGGTTGTTAATTTAAGTATTGTTGTTCAATGAATATTATTTTATATAAATAATATGTTGTATTTGATATTGAGAAAGGGTCCATTAGTGCATAATATGGATTGAGTGAAAGTTACATTAATACGCCATTAGATCTGTTGTATAAACGTAACATCAGACTCGTAGCCATGCAATATGGCTGTATATCAGCATGCTGTGATTACCTATGGCCAAATCACAGCCATGCTGGTATACAGCATATTGCACGGCTACTCGTATATATCATATATATATATTTGTCTGCATGTCATGTTCAGGGCTCCGTAGTTTTGAAACATTTCAATTAGTAAAAGGAAAAAAATGAAGCACTGAAATCAAAAGCATGAAATTATTTAAAATGTATGCATTCAATGACTTAATTGTGATAAACACATGATTTTCATCTTAAAGTATTTTATCCAATATATCAAGACATACATTTCAAATTAATTGAATATATGATGAAGACATGAAAATGCAGTACATAGGAAAGACCAGATTGCTTTTCTGCAGCTGGATTGTTGTTTTGATCTATTTTTAGAGGTGAAATGATATCCAACATATGTACTGTATTCCTGTACCTTTAACACCGTCAGATCTCTGTTGGACTTGATGTATGACAGTTCTTCACCCAGGGACATTGTTTTTACAGCACAATATTACCTATAAAAGTAAGGCCATGAGGAAAGCTCTAAATATAGCTGTGTGAATGTTGATAAGGTCTGCCTTTGTTCTCTCTCTCTCTGTGCATTTTCAAAATAAAGAGAAACTTTTAGAGGATATTCAAAGATATTAAATTTGCCCTCAGCCTTAAGGGTGAGCTTGTTTAAATCTGACATAGCGCATATACAGAGACACTTCGTAAAATAAACTACAAAGTGAAATGGAATATGTAAGCTGACTGCGAGAGTTATAAAACCCACCAAACTGATTAAAAATATACATGGATCTATAAATGTGAACATCATAGATACAGATATAGTTAGTTACTGATGTTATGTAACTGATGTAAAAATTTAATTTTCTTTTCTTTTTTATGAGACATTGGTCTTCTCGTCTGAAATGTGTGCACTTATAAAAACCGTAAAACCCAGAGGTCCCCTAGAAGGAATAATGACTTCCCAAGAGATCAGCTGGGTCTAGAATCCGCTCCAGTTACATGATCCGATCCTCCTGTAGAACGTCTATCCTTTATTGACCCCCTAAAAAATTAGCACAGACTTCCATATCCACTCCAGCTGTGGAGGAGATTCACTAGGAAGAAGCATATGGTCAGGGGTGAGAAACCAAGTAGGACAGGCGGTAATTTTTTTGCAAAGAAACAAACACTAAGGCTGTGGGACGTTCACCCAAGCTTCAAAGTCAGGAGGAAAATGCTCCACAAAGGCCAAACACAAAGAGAGACTCACCTCAAAGACTCAAAGGCACACCAAAGAGAAAAAAGAATCAAAAAGAAGCTGAAGGGCCTGATATTGAATATAGCACAATATCATATCTCAATAAAAGTGCACAAGGAGAGAGCAGATATAAATCTTATTGATTGAGTCGTGATGGATTGCTATAGTTCCAGCTTGACATTTTTAAAATAACAAATAAAAGTTTTTAAAGCATACATAAGCATAAATATCAGTTAACAAACTGAAGAAAATCTTATATATTTAATATACTTATCTTGTTCAGAAAATGTTTAGGTATAAACTTCTTCTAAACAGCAAAACTGTATTAAATGAAAATGAATCCTGAAGAAAGTTTCTTACCCCACTGGCAAAAAGTATGTTTTTCTTGTTTTAAAGGGGTGGTTGATTATGATTTCACTCTTTTATCTTTAGTTAGTGTGTAATGTTGCTGTTAGAGCATAAACAATGTCTGCAAAGTTACGACACTCCAAGTTCAATGCAAAGGGAGATATTTTCTTTTATAGAAATCGCTTTTTAAGGACTACAACAAACAGCTGGTAGGGACTACAACAAGCTTCTTCTCGGGTTGGTGACATCACAAACCCCAAAATTTGCATAAACCCTGCATCCGGGAACACGCAACAAAGGGGGTGAGGCCATTTTGGGCTGCTTTAGAGAAGAGGAAGAGTTGTTGTAGTAGAGTGTTGTTGCCATACCATCATTTTACACCGGACTGCTTCACAAACGAGGGTCAATTCAACGCTGGATTTGCACAAAAGATTAACATGACGGCACATGCTAGTCGATGAGTTGAATCAACTCCACAGCAACTACATAAATTTATTCACTAACCATTCATAAACATCCAGTTGCATTCTAAAAGTTGAAATTTCAGTGAAAATCAGTGCCCGACTCTGGTTTGAACAATGTAAGGCTGAACACAGTCACTGACAATCTTCATTTTGGCTGCAGAAGATTGTCCAGCTTTGTTGTTTTTGAGCGACCAAAGCGCGAGCTGTTTAAGCTCCGCCCTCTTCTGAAAAGTGGACAGCAGCTCATTTGCATTTAAAGGGACACACACAAAAATGCCATGTTTTTGCTCACACCCAAACAGGGCAAATTTGACAAGCTATAATAAATGATCTGTTGGGGATTTTGAGCTGAAACTTCACAGACACATTCTGGGGACACCAGAGACTTATATTACATCTTGTAAAAGGGGCATTAAAGGCCCTCTTTAAGTATATACCTCAGTAAATGTTGTTGGATTAATGCTTAAACCAAAAAAATAAAAAAATAAAAAATCCCAAAGGTCTAAGAAAAATAAACTTGTAGGGATGTTTAAATAATTTTAATGAAAAACAAGATGAAAATACTCACTCACTGAGAGAATATATAATAAAAGAAATAACAGAATAAAGGAGTACTTTAAAAACGGTTTGCTAATTCTGGTCTCCAAAACTTTCTCTCCATTCTGTTCCCAATTAACATGAAGTGATAAATTGCCTAAACATTTTCTGGACGCCATAAAGAACATATCATGGACAACAGGGTTTTCCTTGTACTTTTAAAATAAAACAGATTTATGCATTATTTTAACATCACAAGCAATGCAAAGCTTGCTGCTTCCAGTTGTTTATTAAACACTATTATTGTTATAACCTCCATTATTTTGATTGCACATGTTTGGCCATCATCCAGTTCATTAATCTGGTAAGTGACAGTTCACCCTCTATTAAGCAAAGACAAATGTTGCCATTTTATTCTACATCATGGTGTGCTGCACTTTTATAGCTCATCCTGTTTATGTACTACACTGCACATAATTGTAAATAATGGCATTCAAAATGAGCCCTTAGCTCGTATCACATCAAACCGTGCAAATTATTATTATTGTTATACTTTGTTCTCAAATTGTTAATGTTAACAACATCAGCATTGCGTGACTATGTGTATTTAGTGTGTATTAGCGTTACCTGTAGATTTCAATATCTGTACAGTCTAATCTCTAACATTAATTTGTCATACCATACAATCCACCATCAAAATGATAAGTTTAATTATTCCAGCTACTGTGAGAAAAGCCTATAAATGATCCGTCACCTGCTGCATCCTCACATGTGATATAGCCTACTAGCTGGGACTCGTTCTTTATGTATACAGACGTGATATAATGATGCAAAGACGAATGGCAGCATGCTCGAATTTCCCGCGGAAACCTACCAGTACCGCTCAGATTAGAACACATTATTACAAGTTTACCATTATGAATCTGGCTAAGGTAAGGAGATAGTTTTGAACACTAGCTGGTTATGTACTTGCTCAAAAATTGATTTTGGACAATTAAAAAAAAAAAAAAAAAAAAAAAGTTACAGACTGCAGCTTTAAAACGAGGGAACGAATTAGTAAAACATGCTGATATTTTAGTCGAGGGAATGATTTGTTAATTTGTGGCCACGATATACATATTTCTACCGCATACTGTGTGTGGTGCTCTATATGTTGTAATTTGTGTGATATATTTTGCAATATATTTTGTAACTCATGTAATAACTAAGTCCAATATTCTGTACTTCTGGTCTGTATGTTGTAGTGTTGAATATGAGCTAGATGTCCTCTTGATACAGTGATTGCATTCATCCTTGACAAAGTGAAACAAGCATTTGAGCCAAGGTTGCTCTAGTTTGATATGCATATGCCATAATGTGCTGACTACTAGACCATGATACGTTTTAATTACAGCCCCTAGTGTCCTCATCTGTGATTATTAGCAGAAGTCTTTCAGAATTTCTTGAGTCAAGCACACAAACTCACGTACACACAAAAGGAAAACGACCACAGCTTAGTTTTACAAATAGGTGTCAATGACTTTCAATGTTTTTATCCATCTGTCTCTTAGGACACAAAGATTTTTTTTTCCTTCACAATCACCTGCAGCGCCCCCTAGCCATGATAATTATTTGAAAAGTTAAGAAAGGTAACTCTCAATTTGATTAACCTTCTTTTGTCTCATGAGATATGAAACCAAGTCTTTGCAGCACAGAATTTTAAACCTGAGATTGCATTAATGGGGCAACACAGCACCTGATCACCTGTATGTGCTGACTCCACAAATAAAGGCTATGTTATTGAAAAAGTGAGAAAGAGATTTCTGGATTCTATTAGCTGTGAAGGAAAAGCTATGAAGGAAACCATTCAGATTTTATTTTTCTTCTCCACTGTGTGTTCCTTCACACTTTTCAGAAAAGCATAACCTTTGACCCCTACCATGCCATTTGTTGTTTTTTGGTTCTGGTGACTGCACTGAGCTATTTTGTGAATTCAGTACAACACCATTACTTCTCCATTCCAGATCTTACAATACACATGCACTCCGAAAATGAATACTTCTCTACTATATAGTAAAAAAAACTGTCCCAATAGATAGTATTTGAAAAACAGTAGGAGAAAAGCAGACGGATGACCTACTACTTCTGAAGTGCGCATTCAATGGACACTTTACTATCCCATGAGGCCATTAGAGAGAGGATTTATGAGTGGCAGTGGAGCGACACAAATCAAGCGTAGTGTCAGTTCTGGCAGGTCACGTCAGTCAAGCTCGCACCAGCTGACTCCCAGGTTACTCACGTCTACCTATAGGAAAACAATGCCTATCACAGCATTCATATATATGTTCCTCAGTATTATCAGTAGCTATCACATTTCTCAGGAGCTAATTACCCTCCTCCATCCCCAGCTCCTCCTCTCGTCAGTCAGGTTTTGGCTTTCTGTTCTGATTCCCCTTGAATTAGACTAATTCTTGAAATATGTGTACATGTTAAATTATTGACATTAATGATATCTGCACATTTATGTTGGTTCTGTTCTGTTTACCCTAGGGGGGGTTATTGCTGCTCTCCCTGATCTTATCCATGCTAGGCTGCATGGATGCGCAGGGAGTTCTTGCCCAGAACAGAACCATACCACCAATACAGACTCTATGCTATTATCAATCATATTTGGCGATTGTGGTCCTGACACAACTGTCGCTGTAGGTCACATGACAGTAACAGCATGGCGGATGTTGTACATCCAAATTTCATTCATACTATATAGAATGTGTTTTTAATGGTCGCCAAGTAAATTCTAATTCAAATGTAGTATCTACTCAGACAGCAGCAATGGACATTTGTACACACATTCTGTTGAAATTATTTGCATTATTTACCATTATGCCGTTATGTCTGGAAAAAAAACAAAAAGAGGATTTTTGCATAATTCAATGACAATTCATAGTGACCATGTCTGTCAAACTACAAAAAGGACCATAAAAGTTTTTGTTTCAACACTGTCAGAAAAAAAAGATACGGTGCTTGTCACTGGGGCAATACCCTAAGGAACAAAAGTGAAAAGATACTAATATGTACTTTTAAAGTACTATTATGTACCATTTAGGGGTAAGTAAGGTACAAATATGTACCTTTTCACTTTTGTACCTTAGGGTAGTACCCCAGTGACAGTGGTGTACTTTTTTTCTGAGAGTGAAGGTTTGAGATATGAGTTTGAAATGACATAGATGTGTAAATAATTTAATTAAAATAAAAATTAAAAGATATTAAACATATTTAATTTATATAATTTTCCTCATATAATATAACAAATATATAATAATTTATAAACACTTTAGTATAGGGAACACATATGGACTATTAACTATGACTTTTCCCTCAATAAACTCCTAATTTACTGCTTATTACTGTAATAGTTAGTAAGGCATTTGTTAAGTTTAGGTATATAGGATTAAGGGCTTGTTCACACAGAACGCGTCTTTGCGTCTAAAAAAAAAAAAAAAAAAAAAAAAAAAAAAACTACGTCTTTGCGGTTTTAAAAAAAGCACAGCACAGAATGCGAGGGTCTCGAGATAACGGCAATAACGAACAAATAAAACAGTTGCCATGCCAACTTGCTACTGTAAACAGAAGCTCGCAACACTTGCCCTTCCTCCGAGTTCTTCTGATTGGTCCACTGTTTTGGAACTAGAATTGATGAGTGGCGCTGCGTGTAAAAGTTGAACTTCTTTTAACTTGACATGGCGTCTTAAAAACACGGTGCTCATGTGCGAGGCGCTGCAAGACACAAGTGTAACGGTCATGCACGTCCATCTAGCGCGTGTTTACATAGAAAAAAAATGGAAAAGTAGCACATTGGGATAGAAAAACGTGTTCTGAGTGAACGGCCCCTAAGAATGTAGAATAAGGCATTAATATAGCTTAATAAGTACTAATAAATAGTCAATATTCTAGCAATATGCATGCTACTAAGCAACTAGTTAAAAGACCCTAAAATAAAGTGTTACCAAAATAATATAATTAAAAAAATAAATAATATAATTAAGACAATATGGGGGTGAACTATTATGTTCATAAACATCAAGCAAAAAGCACATTTAAGAACTTTTTGTAGAAATAAAGATATTCTGTCTTTAGTGAAGGGCAATCATAATATCAAAATCATAATCAAATCATAATCAAAATCCTGTATCTCAAAGAATGACGGATTGAAAAGTTTGCTTAAGTGCGTATTGTGCTATAGATAGACAGCTATTATATTCAAATTATACTGTGGTAGTGCCAGTTACACTTTTCCTGAGAGTCCTCATTTGTTTAAAGTTCTTTTTATTCTCACAGATTCTTAGATGTGCAACTCAAAGCTCCTTTTGAATGTAAAATATTCTTTTTTGTCTGTGAGTGCTTAAGGAACCACAGCAGTGGGATTTCTCCTCTAATTACCAAAATGTTGATGATGAAAAATGACAAAAATGCAAAAACTGCAAATAGATCCCAGACTGCCATGTGGAACAGGAGCGTTTAACATTCTGTCAGAGCCGACGGTGCTGTTCACTTGATGCATGTCAACATCCTCTTTTGATGAGAGCAGCCATTGAAATTCGCGCCGTACTCTCAGTGGAAAAGAGTGGCAAAGAGAAAAAAAGGCGGCGCTGGCGTGACAGCCACGCCACATTACTCAGCAGCTGCTGACTGATTGCATTTCACATGCAGCACTAGCAAATCTCAAATTGCTAACCTACTCTTTACATGCTCCCATTGTGACATGAGGGGACAAACCTGCCAGGACAGAAAAATTCCCGTTGTGTAGTTTATTTAGAATTGGCTATGTTTCATTTGTTGTTGACCCTCTGGGATATATACTTCTCAAGCTGGGAATATTTTCAGTGGTACACACCACAAGTGCTGTGTTTTTTTTATGTTTGCAAAGACACGGAGACTTACATCATGGTTAGGTGTGATAGGATTGTGAGCGAATAGGTTTTCACCCTATTCTGATTTTGAGGATTAATTAGCAAAAGCATTACAGGGCTGTCTGCTTGTTTCATGCATTACCCATTTTAGTTTCATTTATGCATTTGGCAGACATATTTATCCAAAGCAACTTATAGTGCATTCAAGCTATACGTTTTTATCAGTATTCCATGCATTCCCTGGGAATCAAATCCGTGACCTCTGTTTCGCTAGCGCCATGCTCTACCAGAGAAGTTACAGGAGGGTTTCGTTTAGAGGTTCTACATCAGTGAAGTGCAGAAGGAACTTGTGAAAGACAGCTTGCCAGATGTAATGTGCCCTCAAGGTGGCATCTCCCTAAGTATACTGGAGTTTTATAAAAGATTTTGTTTTAGCCTAAAGGACTTTTTTTCCTGCTGCATTCTTTTCAGTCACAATTAGCTCTGGACTTGATCTCTGACCTGTCCTCTAATACTTCCAGTTCCTCCCACACTACTGAATACTCAGCTTTATAATGAAGTGTAAGCTGCTTAATCACTATACCTCTTGGTCACTAAAATGCCTTTGAAGTTTATTTATTTATTATTATTATTATTATTATTATTATTTTTTATACAGTTTTTTCACTGTAGATTTAGTCAATATTTCATCATGACATATACCAATGGTTTTCAATCCTGGTCCTGAAGACCCACAGCACTGCACATTTTGTATGTCTCTCTTTTTTTTTTTTTTTTTGACAAAATCAGTACAGTTCATGGAGCTCTTTCCTATTGAGCTGATAATCTGAATCTCGTGTGTTTAATAAGAGAGACGTACAAGATGTGTAGTGCTGTGGGTCTCGACAGGACTGGCATATATATATATATATATATATATATATATATATATATATATATATATATATATATATATATATATATATATATATATATATAGTCCATTTTACTCTGACTGAAATGGCATAGCATTTATCATTAAGAAAATAATAATTAGAATTTTTTTTATTCTGTTTTATTTTATTTTTAATAAAATAAGTCATTTATAATAAATGTATTTGATTAAAATGTGCAAAACGATAAAAATAAAATGTCAAATGGTAACAGACCAAACTTTTCCTAAATGTTTAAAAAAAAAAAAAGAAACAGACCAGATTTTCAGTCTTTTTTTTTTTATTTTTTTTTTTATATTTATGATTATTAAAAAAAATTATAAACATAAAAGTGAACATTTTAAAATTGGAATTCCTGAATTTATAGTATTAACTACTATATAACTATATTTTATATATATATATATATATATATATATATATATATATATATATATAGGGGTGCACATAAGTGGTACGCAGGTGCGTATGCGCGGTAAAAATAAACAATGCACACCAGAAAACAAGGAGGGAAGCGCTTTCGAGTACCAACATTTTTGAGGACCGGTTCACAGGGACATGTTTCCTTACTGGAGTAGGATTTTTCTCTATCTCTGGTAAGATAGCAATCATGATGATAAGTGTGTTCTTTAATTATTAGGTGTGCAACGGATCGCAGTTAATCCGTGATCCGTACGGATAAGGCCCAACGGTTCGGCACGCATGTGATTCGCGGATTAACTGCTAAATTTAACCATCATAGAGTGAAAGTTTGTCATTTGGACATTCAAACGATTTTAGCCTTTTTGTATAATGCATTATAAAGGTATTCATAATGTATGTTATAATGCATTATATCTTTTCATAAACAATTATAACCAAAGTTAAAAAGTATTATAATATTTGCAGATTCCTTGTTCCATATGAAATTGGATTTTTGTCATGTCATTTTTGTCATTTTTGTCATGTGTTTACATGTATTATACTTTCTAAAGGGAATCAGTAATGTTTATAATGTTTATAAATGTTTATAATTTATAATGTATTATAACTTTGGTTACAATTATTCATGAGACCATACAGTGCATTATAAGGGGCATTACAAGGAGGCATAATTATAATGCATTAAAATCCTTATATAAAAAGGCTTTAAAGGGGACCTATTATGCCCCCTTTTACAAGATGTAAAATAAGTATCTGATGTCCCCAGAGTGTGTATGTGAAGTTTTAGCTCAACATACCCCTACAGATAATTTTTTATAGCATGTTAAAATTGCCACTTTTTTGGGGTGAGCAAAAATGTACTGTTTCAGTGTGTGCCCTTTAAATGCGAATGAGTTGCTGCGCTTGGCCTAAGAGGGCGGAGCTTCACAAGCTGATTCTCCGTTGTCAGGAGTCAGTCAGGACGTCATGTCAGAAACTGCGAATATATACTGCATGGATATAGAACACGTATAGTTTAGTTTAATTACGGTTATAACTTATATAGTCTTCTTGTTTTTATCCACTATATTAGTACAAGCCTGTTTACCGATGAGCTTTATAAAGTTTATTGTACTTCACGCAAAATATGAAGCGTCTGTTTTCACTATAGAAAATCACTGTAAGAGCTTAAAACAGTGCAAGTGTGCATTAAAATATTATCCATAAACTCTCTCTCTCTCCCTTGTATTATCATACATAGCGAAGTACACAGAAACACTTGTTACAACTAACAGTAAACAAATATATAAAGACCTTATGCCTTTTCGGGTGGTGCTTAATAAACTGGTAAACATTATATCCATAAATCAACTCCGATGAACTGTAATAAAGTGCTCTCACCTTCAATACTGCCGTATCCAGTATCACTCTGGAGGCTGTAAGCTGGATCACGAACATTTTGTACTGATCTGTCCTTGAGTAATGAATTTTTAGCTCAACTTTTAGCTTTTGTATTGTCCCTTTGTATTGACATTCGTTCACAAAGTAGTCCGGTGTGAAATGATTCATGCAGACAAACTTATTTTGGTAGAGTTGAGGGAGCATTTTCTTCGAAAACAAAATTAATCCACCTTGTCTTCAGCGACGAGAGAGCTATGTGGATTAATCCATCCAGCTACAAAACACCTAAAACGCTTGGGAGACGTCCTTGTCAGTGCAGCAATGACGGACTGTGTACAACTCGCTGTGAACTCGCATGTTAAAACGACAGTGTCTGTCAGCATTCGTGGGTCGGGCCCGGTTTCTAATGTGACGTCACATTAACAGCAACCTGCAAACAGCTTGTTCAGAGATGCTTATGATTTATGGGGAGTAAAAAAAAAAAAAAAGCAGTGGTTGGATTTTTATCATTATAGGGTGGTTGTGTACACACACTGCCAACACACATTTATATCAAAACACCATGCAAAAGTGAATTTTGCATAATAGGTCCCCTTTAAGTAAAGTGTTACAGAGTTTGCTTCAACAAAGAGATGACGATCATTCCGAGACTCTCTTTTCATATTTTAACTTTTCAAATTGTCTAATTTTAATTACTAAAATGACCCATAATGTGCCATCTTCCCTGGAGCATGAGCTTAAAGAATGACTCGACAGAATAAAAAAAGTCATTCTGGCTAGAAGAAAATGTCTTTTTAGTTGCAAATGCCATCTTAAAGAGCCCTCTGGAACACGTCTTGAGAAAGAAGCTTGGCTCTTGTTAGAGGTGCGAGACCACAGCTCGAGAACATCAGTCTGAAATCATTCAGTGAGAGCGAGTGATGAGCTGGTCTCTTTCTCAGATTACGTGTTAATTAGCGCTGCCTAACAAAAAGCTTTTCTCTCACACATATGCCCTTTGTTGCTTTCTTATTGCATCATTGGTGTGATGCCATGCTTTTTTTATAGGCTTGTTTATTAATGTATGTAAGTCTTTCTCTGATCACACATCACAGAGAATACAAAGAGCATGTCCTGCAAGAAAAAATCTGAATTCTTTAGCTAGCTCTACCTCTGACCCAACACACCCTCTATTCCTCTTTTTATGACATTTGGGAGAGCTCTCTCAGCTTGGGCCTGGATTTGACTTTCATCAGTCTAAGGTTATAGTTAGAGAGAGGAAAAAGAGAGAATGTTTGCCAATAGGAGAGAGAGGCCGAGATGGAAAGAAAAAAAAAAGAGGAAGAGAGAGCTAGATTCTTCCCAGATCCCTGGAGGATGAGTGAGTGAGGGAGGAAATAAGAACAACCTTGCATACAACTCCGCATCTGTCTCCTCTACTGGTGCATATCCAATCACCTGCTTTTCCTGAACTATGACCACCGGGGGAATTCAGCGCACTGTCTAATCTATGAAGCTTATCGTAAAACAGTCTGTAATAACCGCGTGCCTTTTTCTCCATGACTCTACAGGGTAATTCCTTTGGAGGAATAGTTCACCCCAAAATGAGTATTTTGACATTATTTACTCCCTCTCATGTTGTTCCAAACCTATATGTTGTTATTCTATCTGTGGAACACACAAGGAGAATTTTTGAAGAATCTTCATACTGCTCTTTGACAATGCAACTAACTAAATTATTTTACACCAATTATTGTAAATTGAAGGAATGACCTCATTTTTATAATATGTTAATTCATTTATTTATTGCTTGAAGCATGGAAATGTATGTTACATGAATACATATTTGAGATATATATATATATATATATATATATATATATATATATATATATATAAGCAATATCACACAAGTAGCCATGTGATATCGCTCTATATCAGCTCGGCTGTACATAATCACAGCCAAAGTCTTTGTCTTTGTCCTTAACATCAGACTGTCATCACTCCCATGACTTGTCAATGCATTTGTCAGTTGCATCTCGTAAGATGTTGTTTAAAGTAAAAACAATGTCCTTGTTTCCTTGTTTCAGTCTATTTCAAAATAAAAGTCTCTGTGACTGACTGACTCACTCATAAAGACAATCTTTGCCACTATCTAATGGCATATTAATGTAACTTTCACTGTCGAAATCACTAACAGACTCTTTCTCAATACCAAAAAAATGGCATGTTATTAATATAAAATATTATTTATTGAACAATAATATTTAAATTAACAACAATAGTCATTATAACAGTATAAAAAGTAAAATATGAAATAAACAAAAGCAAACAGTTCAGTCAAATGTACAATAGCAGTGCTCTAGTTAGTACAGGATTTAATTTCAATGTAAATATAAAGTTATGAAACTTAATATAGCCATTGAGCTCAATCTATTAGCAAGTAATAGATTAATAAGACCAAATATTGCACGTTTGATACCGAAAACAAATTATACCACATGTTTAAACACTATCTACATAAGAGCCAGTAGCAAATTCCCCAAGGACTGGCCAAGATGAACCTGTTCTCTGTGGGTACACGAGTGCTGAACGGTCGCTGACGGCCTGGAGCTCACATCTCGGGAAGCATCTAAAGAAATTTTCAAATAAGCGCTATGTTTACATATAAATTGCATATCTGAGGTCTAAACAACCTCATTTTCACCTAAAAACTCCTAAAACTATTCGGTTACAAAAATAAAAATATGGTGGGTTTGCTCGTCCATATACATGTTGTATTTATATATATATAGTCTGCTAATTTCTTTCACATTCAAAGCTTTACCAGGTTTACCGGGACCACACACACAATATTTATACACAATAATGGGTAGGTTAAGGTTTAGTGGATAGAATATACAGCATAAAAAATCATTACGTCTATGGAATGTCCCCATAAAACATGAAAACCCAACGTGTGTGAGTGTGTGTGTGTGTGTGTGTGTGTGCATCATCAAAGTAGTGCTTAAAAAATCTGAAGTACCATATACATTGTCCATACATTCATTGTGAGCATGATTGTGAAGCTTTAAAAAGGACAAAAACCTATAAAAGACATGCAGTTGAGAGATAAATTATCTGAAGCCACTTGACAGCTTTATTTTTTAATTCGAAACTAACATTTGACTTGAAACGAAAACATTCATTTTGTCATTTTTATGACTGTTTATCACCATGTGTATATGTAAATGTATAGTCCAAGAAATTATAACCATACTGCTGCTGATATCTTGTATTTATCTTTAGACATCAAGTGATATTCCATGTAATTGGTCTTACCTATATTTCTCAGCATGACAGTAAGTGAAATAATTATGATTTATAGTCAGCCTACCTGCATTGCAAACAGGATCCCAGCAGATGAAGGACAGAAGTGAAGACGTCCTAGGGATTAAACAAACACTTTATTGAAATAGTACCATACTTTACTTTATACTCAGAAAGAGAGACAGCTTATAGTACTGTAGCGATATCATAGCTGTTGCCAGTATCTTATAAATCAATAACTTGACCACAGTAATGTAGTAATCTTATTCTTTTGTGGTAATTTGAATAGTATATGGTGTTCACTGTGTGTCAGATATGTGTTTCAGTTGCTAATTGTTATATGACTAACTATTTAATTAACCAATTTGTAAACAGTCTTTTGCACATGCTCAGTTGCTCGCTCATTCGCACCTCTCATTTGCTGCAGGTGTGTTGCCTTTATAAAAACATCCTCTCAGTTGTTTTCACTCTGCGTTTGCACAGCATGGTGGATGTGCATTTGACTGAAGTGATGTATTTAAATTAAGTCTGGATATATGCCCAGTTATAATACTCCTCTCTATCATTTTATCATCATTTAATGGCAGCCGTAATCACTTGAAAATTAACACAAACGTCTCTTTTAAATCCAACTTGTTTACTGCCTGATTTTAGTAGATGGTAATATTACAACATTAATTGATCCAATTTGCACTGACTTTTGTGCACTCTATAATGAACCTAATTTACACAGAAAGGAGGCGTGTTTGTGCTAAATAGAACGACAAATTACTGTAGTGCTGATAGCACCCGTTTAATCCAGATTGTGGGTGTTTGGTGCATGAATTTGCAGGTTTTTGCGCTAAAATGCCCTGGGCAAAAGTGACGCAACTGTTTAGTAAATTCGCCCCATTGTGTCATCCTTTCTGTTAAATTTAAATGTGTTGATGCATTGTCTGAAATGGTTTGAGAAGGGTCATGCATAGCAGGATTTTAAATTTGCACTTTGTTACAATAATCCGTTCTGTACGGTCTACCTAACTACATTCCTGACACTGAAGCAAATTAATTTGTTTTTAAACTGCTTTATGGAAGAGCAGCCATAATGTAATTACCGTAAGAAACATGCTCATGTTGCAGGGATGAATGGACAGGAAGTGGATATTTACAGGTAACTTAATTACTCTCATGGGATGAAATACATCTAGGCCAAAGAGATGAGGATTCTGGGCCATTAGGACAGGGCTGTGAGTCCTATTCTAAATAAAAATATGGTCAAGAAAAAAAAAAAAAAAAACAGGGTATTATTATGTGAGGAGGCTGCAAGGAAACCCATCTTTCCCTTTTTCATACCTGCAGTGTTGTATTGTTAGCGTGAACATCACGCTCTGCAGCAGAACATAATGAATGTAATTTTCACAAGAGGCTCGGCAAGCGATCAGCCTGTCTACACAGCTGACTGACAGTAAAGCAACATGAATCAATATGGCAGACCGTCTTAGACATTGATGCTTTGTTGTTTGTAACAGGACAGCGAAACTGGCGCTTATTGTCTCTCAAAGGAAAAACAATCCATTAAAACAGTGCTTCTAAAATCTGTCCTGGAGACAACCCCACTACTGCACATTTTTTGGATGTCTCCCTCATCTAACATATCCGATTCAACTCATCAGTTCATTAGTAGAGACTCCAAAAAATGTGGTGGGGGTCTCCAGGACAGGTTTGAGAAGCATTAAAAAGAATATTTATATAACTGCATAAAAAGGTTATTAGAAGAAGCAGATGTTTTTGTGATACTGACTAAGCTGGCTGCCGTCTCCCATTTATTAACTAACCAAATAAATATATGGATAAAAAATTTGGTTACACTTTATTTTAAGTTGTCCATGTTACTATGTAATTATACATTTAAGTGCAGAGTAATATTAATTAACTACATGTACAAGGTTAGGATTTGGTTTGTATTATGCATAATTCTTCATGGTTTATCCTTTTGATCTTTCATTAAAAAAGAAAAAAAAAGGAAAAAATGTAACTATAAATGTTTTTCTCCAAAACACGTTGGCCACGATTATTGGCATCCATAGAATTTTTTATAAGTAAAATATCTCTGAAGTATATTCCCATTCCTTTTTAGCATATGAATAAATAAATAATTTTTTGGCAGCAAACCCACCAGATGGGTTTGGTGCAAATATAAAAAGTACCCCATGCTCACAGTTAAATATACTGCTGGATCTTTAATATTGTGGGCCTATTTTTCTGCCGGAGGTCATGGACATTTTGTTCAGATACATGGGATCATGGTCATGGATTCTATTAAATACTAACAGATAAAAATCAAAACCTGACTGCTTCTGCTAGAAATCTTATAATGGGCAGTGGTTGGATCTTCCATCAGGGCAGTGTTCCAAAACAAACAACAAAATCAACACATAAATGGGTCACTGGGCACAAAATGAAGCTTCTGCCATGGCCATCCCAGTCCCCTGACCTGAACACTATAGAAAATGAGTGGAGTGAATTGAAGATTAGAAGCACCAACATGGAGCTGGGAATCTAAAGGATCTGGAGAGATTCTGTATGAAGGAATGGTCTCTGATCTTTTGTCAGGTGTTCTCCAAACTCATCAGGCATTATAGGTGAAGACTCAGAGCTGTTATCTTGGCAAAAGGAGGCTGAAAAAAGTATTGAATAAAAGGGTGTCAATAATTGTAGCCAAAGTGTTTTGGAGAAAAACATTTATTTCATAAAGAGATTTTTCCCTACATTTTCAATTCTTTTACTTCAATGAAAGGTTAGATTTAAAAAAAAAAAAAAAAAAATCTGAACAAAAGATAAAAAGGATTAACAATGCAGATTTATTTTAACAGGCTTCTTTGCTCATAATTTATAATTACAAATTTTATTTAGCATTTCCAATAAAGTCAAGTTTATTATATATATATATATATATATATATATATATATATATATAAATTGTCTAGGCCAATGGTCAAATACACAATATATATATATATATATATATATATATATATATATATATATATATATATATATATATATATATATATATATATATATAGTAATATTTGACTTTTCAACTATTTCAACTGACCAATCACATTTAAGTGTTCCAGAGAGCTGTGTAATAAATTGATTTAAAAATATAAAGAAAAGGGTACCTTTTTTTGAGGGGACAGTAAAATAGATTTGAGCAATTCAAAGAAAGCGGTGCCTTTCAGTCCTTTCATACCTCCATCTAGAAAGTGAAATGAGTTTTCTCCGAACACGACTTTGAGGTTCTATGAGGGTCATGAAAGGTACAAGTAACATCTTTAAATAGGTCCAAAGTACAGTGAAAACAGACAAAGAGATTGTTCCAGAGAAACCCACACAGAGCACAATAGAAACACACATAGACAACACAAATAGTCCACCACAATGGCGTCCCTAATACAATGCAACATTATAGAAGAGCGTAATCTCCACAGCTCTATTGGTCTAATCTCTGTGCCTCTGCTTTATGCTTTCTGTCAGGTAGACAAAGTTGTCAGTCAGGTTGGCAAAGCCATTTTCAGCTGTCAATAGGACACAGGGGGAGTGCTGAGCGTCTCAATAGAAACGGAGAAATTACAGCGTGAGTGAGCTCAGTAGAAACCCGTCCTACTGATGATGGATCGACATTCCAAGGAGCCTTCGCTCGCCTCTCTCACTTTCTCTCTTTCTACCCCATTTCTGCCATAGTGATTGAAAGACATTCAGTGGGGCTACAGATAGATTGAAACAGAGAAATAGAGGGACAGTGAGAATGTAAGTAAAGGCTGACTGTGTAGATGAGAAGAATGGAGCTATTCAAACAGTGCTGTGAGCAACAGGTGAAAGGCTAATGTAGTTTTCAGGAGAAGAAAAAGGGGGGAGCACTTTTCTAGGAAGGGCTTTGGATTATTGGATTGAGTAACACTGACACTGTCCTGTTTCTGTTATGAACTAATCAGAAGGTAGTAAAGCAGAATGGACTGCATCAGGCACTTCAAACTCCATTTTTAAGTTTATACTACAAAACATTTCCGACAAAACAGTTTCACTTTTCCTTGGTAACAATGGGAATGAACCAGGGTTATTATTATTAACTAAAACTATTTATAAAATGGTTAGTTCCTGTCCTTGATTCTGATTGGTCAATTGCAATGTTTTATTCACGATAAAACAAGGCTATGACCATCTCACCCAACGATTCTGTGTATCACTAGTCAAGTCAAGTCCTCTTCATTTATATAGCGCTTTTCACAATACATATTGTTTTAAAGCACCTTCACAGAGACAATAGGAAAATTCTTATCGAGCTAAAGTTGGTTTTTGATTGAATCACTTCCATTGTAAAAATGGTTAGTTATTACTTTAGGGGCCGCTTAAATGACACCTTTCCTACTGAAAACCGAATACCTTTAATGCATTCTTGCCGTTCATTTACGTGTTTAGTCTATAGGTTTGAGTGTGTATGAGCGCAGCAGCTTGGTCTTTTTTTTTTTTTTAAAGTGATATTTGCCAAATTACTTTACTGGTCCGCATAATACAGAAAAATTAGTTGTGTCTGCGGATCTATGCGAACTGGAATAATTTTGATAACGTTTTATCTATACATAGGGAAATGAAAGTGAAATGGGCCTTCGCAGGGGATAGATTAGTTGAAACGTCAGGGCTGCGTTATCGTCATGTCTAGATGCAGGTCCTTCATCTCAACTGGGTACGGCCTGGATCTGGCATGCTGCGGCAAACGTCGGGATAAACAGAGAGAGACTAATATTAGCGTAGACGCCATTCTTCTTATGATGTAGCGAGTACATCAGGTGTTATGGGAAGTGTTCCTGGCTGACCTAATCTACGCAGCCTAACAATTTACATGATTTGAATTTTAGAAGTAGGTAGTGTGTTATGTGTATGCAAGTTTAAACAGATGTGTTTTTAGTCTAGACTTAAACTGACAGAGTGTGTCTGCTTCCTGAACAGTGATAGGAAGACTATTCCAAAGTTTAGGTGCTAAATAGGAAAAGGATCTACCGCCTGCAGTTGATTTTGATATTCTAGGTATTAACAACTGTCCAGAATTCTGAGATCGCAATAGACGTGAAGGACTATAATGCATTAAGAGCTCGCTCAGGTACTGGGGAGCTAAACCATTTAGTGCTTTGTAGGTAAGTAGCAAGATTTTAAAATCTATACAATGTTTAATAGGGAGCCAATGCAGTGTTGACAGAACTGGGCTAATATAGTCATACTTCTAGTAAGAACTCTAGCTGCTGCGTTTTGGACCAGCTGTAGTTTGTTTAACAGACGAGCAGAACAACCACCTAGTAGAGCGTTACTGTAATCTAGCCTCGAGGTCATGAACGCATGAACTAACTGTTCCCCATTTGTCTTTGAGAGCATATGTCATAGTTTAGATATATTTTTAAGGTGGAAGAATGCGGTTTTACAGATGCTAGAAACATGGCCTTCAAATGAAAGATTGGTATCAAAGAGCACACCCAGATTCCTAACTGACGACGAAGACTTAACAGAGCAGCCATCAAGTGTTAGGTTATTACGTGAAGAAGTTTTTGGTCCAAAAGTTTTTTCTGAATTTAGTAGTAAGAAATTACTGGTCATCCAATTTTTTATATCAGCTATGCATTCCGTTAATTTTGTGAATTGGTAAGTTTCGTCAGGACTCGAAGAAATATAGGGCTGAGTATCATTAGCTTAACAGTGAAAACTAACGCCATGCTTCCTAATGATATCTCCCAAGGGTAGCATGTACAGAGTGAAAAGCAACGGTCCTAGTACTGAGCCTTGCGGTACTCCATATTGAACTTGTGATCGATATGACATCTCTTTGTTTACTACTACAAATTGAGCGGTTAGATAAGTAAGATTTGAACCATGCCAATGCAATTCCACTAATGCAACATCATTTTCAAGTCTATTCAAAAGAATATTGTGGTTGATAGTGTCAAAAGCAGCACTGAGATCTAGTAACACTAATAGAGAGATACAACCACGATCTGATGATAAGAGCAAATCATTTGTAACTCTAATAAGAGCAAACTCAGTACTATGGTACGGTCTAAATCCTAAAAGGAAATCCTCAGATACCATTTCTATCTAAAAGGAACATAACACCTTTAGCAACCACTCTTAGCAACGTAAACTGTTTGTTCTCAATTGATATTGTTTATTGACGCTTATTGTATTATGTAGAAGAGTATTGTGAGAAAAAGATTGAGTGAGCGAGTTTATTACCTCCATTCAGATTTAGCATTTTCCTTCAGGCCATGTACATGTATGTTCATAATAAAAAATCTGTTTAAATGTCCGATGTATTATCTTGTCCTTTTAACATTTAAGGGGTTTTCCCGTGACTGACAGCACTAATCAAAGCATTTGTCAGTTGCGTCTTGTTCCATGTTCACAACAATTGAGTCTTTTCAATGTAAAAGTCTTCGCAACTGACTGACACACTCATAAAGACAGTCTTTGCCGCCATCTAATGGTGTTATAATGCAACTTCTGTTGCTGTTCACGGCCAGGGACTATTTTTTCTGGCGGAGGTCAGGGACTATTTTTTCTGGCTTATAGTAAGAGTTTACTTCATGAATGTTGCATTGTTACATATTCTTGGCTTTAATATTTGTATTGTGTGTTAACCGTTTTATAAAAGCAATAAGGTACTCGAGGCTAGTGCTGTATTGTGAATAAGTCACATCTGAAGCTTTGCGTCGTGCCTAACAACGCCCTTCAGCCATGAATAATTCACGATACAGCACAGCCTCTCGTACATTATTGCTTACTTAAAACATTTCAGTTAATTGAAATAGAGCTGACATTAATATTAGTTGTAAATATTAGTTGAAAAACTTAAACTAAACAAAACATTTTTATTTTATATTTTAGTTATGCTAATTTTATTTTAATTTTTAGTCATTTTGTTTATATATACACGTTTTTCGTGTTTACATATTTTACCCATTTGCATTTCTTTTTATTTTTACCGTGTTGTCATAGCACATATCATACATTGTATAGTGAAGTTAAACAATACTGTAGCAATTTGCACTTGTATTTGCAGGACTCATGTAAATAAGTAACAAACTATCATACATAACAAAACGTGTCAATTTCTGGCAGAATTTTAGAAAAAAAAAAAAAAAATTTAAGTAACTTTACAATAACATTACATCTAAAATCTACTTTTTAACAAATTTAAGTCTGGTTTTTACTCAAAAAGTATTTATTCAAAAAATATTACTTGCAATATTTTATTTATTTTTATTTTATTTAACTATATGACTTAACTAGCTTAGGTTACAAACACACACACAAAGTCATTTTAAGGGTCGAATCAAGGAAACTCTTCAAGGTAACAGCCTTTTCACTTTTTGCAGTAAAAAATACCTGATGTTAATCTGGAGTGTCATGCTAAACTGGCCAAGATCTTCAACTGACCCTGTAAAGTAATAGTTCAACAGTGTCCAAAAGGTCAGATCAATTGCATTGGCAGACCATCACGATCAAAAGCTTTTTAAACTCCCAAAAATTGCAGAAGCAGCACATTGAATCAAAGACACCGTGTGATCTATTCATCTGCTGATAGGGGAGCTCAAGTCTCTACACTCCACCACGCTAGCGTTTCTGATCTACAGTTTAATGATCATGTCAGCATTTTAAGACTCTTTCGTCCTATCAGATATATGCTATACTATCCTCTCTTCAATTCTTCCCACAGCCAAAACTTCATCTATCAATTAATTGAAGAGCTTTGGGCTCCTGATATGCTGATGTGACTTGGAAAGCTCTTTTAGATCATTTTCAAGGACATATTCATTTAGGACATATTCTCCTTAAAGTTCTGATGTCTGTGAGTGTTTCTCTTTAGTCTGACAAACTGCAATGCATCAAGTATAGCTACTCTTAAAAATAAAGTTTAGTTCAACAAATGTTATCAGAAACATTTTCACTCCAAGCTTATATGATTCTTGAGTTGGATATGGTTCTTAGAAGATAAAAAGTTGATGGTGTTCTTCCTGAAAACTTCCTGTGAATTACTGTAATGCGTGGCTTTTACTAGTTTTATCTCTTTTATGAAACTGCATTAAACACAACTCATCGAATCAGAATTTGAAGTCTGAACTGTAAAACGCTTTTCAATTCAAACTCCAACCTTTATTTTTACAAGTGTATAGCTATTTACATCACTTTCTTGCAAGGTCAAGACTCCATCACAGACCTTAAACTGCATCTGTTTTCCTGCATTATAGGAACATAAAAACGAGTGAATAAAATAAAAACGTAATGCATTTTCTATTTATAGTAAATGCTGACGTTGGCTTATACAAGTGAAGCACCAGTAATTGAATTAATATAACATTTTGCCACCCCCACAGAATTTAACTTATCTTTTAGTTTGCTGTACTGTTTGTTTTCTCTCTCTTTCAGACAGACTGATGATGGCAAAACATTCTGATTTCTCAGGGGAAATACAGCCCTTGCAATAAATTGATGGGTTTGGCCTTTATCTATTGTGAAAGATGAACAACAAAATACTTTTCCAAAATAAAACGGAATGCATTTGATTTATCTGAATAAAAATGTGAATATGCTCAAATCCCAAATGTAATTTCAGAAACATGGAAAAACAGAATTTCTGCTGAAAGTTTAAAAGGTAACCCTGAATCAGCACTTTGTTTTGCAAACTTTAAGTATCGGTATATAATATTTATGAGGGAAATCCATAAACGCTTCATTTAGGAAGAAGGGCAATCAGGAATTCCAGTAAAGAATCTCTTCTGAGGCTATAAATCCCGGCATTAAAGAGGATCAATAGACAGTTTTTAAATGGCAGCCAATTACTGCTAGTTAATTACATACTTAACATACCCACGGCTTTTAAAGCTCATACACACATATTTGTCACTTCAAATTACCCTATCATCTCTAACTATTCTCCATTCATCCTCTCTCTCTTTAGCCCTCCCACTTTTTTCCCTCATCATTTTTTTTTCTTTTCTTTGATAAGCTGTACCGGTGACCTTGAGCATCTGCACTGCTGCAGTCACAGGGGGCCAGAGCTTGTTGATGATGAATCCATCAAGAACTCAGAGCCACAGTCTAAAGCTGTGATAACCATGACAAACACTCACACACACACACAAGATGAAACGTCAGTGTGAAGGGTCAGAATCATTGTGAGAAGTGGGCCATTCTGATTAAAAGTGGCATGAAATTTGCTTCAATGAATGTAAATGCCCCCACCCCGAGAAAAAAAAAAAAAAACCCACAATGGACATGAAAATCTGAGGAAAAACATGGCAATGCTTTTGCATTCTCTCGCAAAGTTTCTCGGGGGAAAGCCAAAGTTTTGCCAGGAAACGCAAAGTTTCTTGGGGGAAAGCAAAGGTTTCTCCAATGAACAGGAAATTTATTGGGGGAAAGCAAAAGTTTTACCAGGGAACTCAATGTTTCTAGGGGGAACGCAAATGTTTCGCAAAGTGAACAAAAAAGTTTCTCGGGGGAGAGCAAAAGTTTTGCCGGGGAACGCAAAGTTTCGAGAGCGAACGGAACGTTTCGTGGAGCAACGCAAAATCATTGACATATATTTTTCCCTCCCATCTCATATTTTTTCCGTCACCATGTTCCCTTAGGGGCTCCATAAAATTAATCATTCTTTTTTTTTATGGAATATTGCAGTATTTATTATAAATAATTTATCCCTGCACATCATTTTTTTTTTTTTTTTTTTTTAATTCATGTGCCCTCATAATCTTTAATCAAAATAACTTCCTCTCCCGCTTGCAGCAAAATCTCTTCTCTTCTCTGATGATTTGTTTACTGGCGTGAGGGCGGGGCAACCTGTCACTCACATGAGATCACAGCAATAGCAAACCACAACCATCCAATTAATTCCCGAAGGACAAAATCAAGTCCCGCCCTATATATTTTTTCTTGTTCGAGAAGCCATTTCACTCGGCTATACAGCACAATAGAGAAGAAAACACTATCCCAACTTCTGTTTCAATCTGACGTTAACCTATATATAATTTCCTCTAAAATCTGTCCTGTGCTTTGGATGCCTCTAAGCTTCGTCTCAACCGTGCAGCTCCATGTCAGATATGCTTGACCTTTGTTCTCTTCTTCCCGGCTTGTGTCCAGAAAAAGGTCTGCTTTCTGACTATCTTTATAGAACTCCTCGGGCGATGACCATTTCAACAGCAGAAATTGCAGGCAGTTCTCCCAATGTACGTAACCCTTTCACTTTGTTGTTTTCTTTAAATGCGCCTTGGCATGAGGCTTTACAGCACTTGTCGATAAATGCTTTCCTTGACATGCTGTGGGTTTTTAAGGCTTTGTTTTAGTGATTCACATCTCTGAGATCTACAGCGCATAGTATGTCTTTAAAAAGATCAGCAGGTCTGTGAAGATTTGCATGAAATTGTCTGGCTGTGTGACCCCCATACAGTTTGACATTTGGTCCCGGTGTACTTTCCACAAATAGAGTACAAAGTAGGGCCTGAATCTCTTAAACTAAAGGCCCCGATATACTTCAAGCAAAATTGAAGAATAAACTGGTGTGACGTCATTTCAAACAAAATCAGGCCAAATCGAAGTTCGTTTTGTGTTCATTTTTGTTTTTGAGTTCAAAACAGCTTGCCCAAGTAAACTTTCCGTAAAAGTTTGCTCTGACTGGTAAACGCCTTTGAACTACCATTGGTCTGTGGCAATTACGTAACAGGTTGGTGTGCTCCGAGGCTCCGCCTTCTTTGACGTGGAAATCCGCAAGTAAAAACATGAATACTTTATAGTAGAAATTGAATTTGTAATTCTAATTAAAAGAGACACTGACACTGTTTTTCACGCTTAAAGGTGGGGTAAACAGTATTTCTAAACGCTGTTTAGAAGTTAATTGGACCAACACAACAACAAACGTATAGCCAATCAGCATTAGGGGCCTATCACGGTTGAGGAGACAGAACAAGCAAGAGGGAGATTTGAAGAAAGACTGTAGAAAGAGAGATGAGACACAATACAAAAGAGAAAAGCTCAAAAGAATATCACTGGAATAAAGGTTAATGACTGGGCAAGCGCTTTAGGTCCCACATTAATATTAGTGAAGCTTTCCAGTGCCGGAGAGAGCTAAGCGGGAAGGCCTGAAAAAAGATGTGGAGGCTGCTTTGATTCCGCTTTACATGCGAGTAACACTGGGTTTGAGTGTCATGATTGTCTGGGGCTGCTGTGCTATTGGCGACTAACAACAAACTCTTGTTTGTATTTACTCTTGTGTACCATACCTTCATTTTTTTTGTGCTTCCTTGTTGTTCGTTCATCATCTGCGCTTTATTTTTCACGAAGCATTAATTTGTTAAGCGTCAGCTGTGATAAACAGACATCCACTCTCGCATTGCATGTGTAACAGAGGCCAGCTAATGAGAGTTGTATCTAATGTATAAAGTGCTATATAAATAAATGTGAAGTGACTTGACTGGAGTGTCGAATTGCAGAGCTTGTGCAAACATATATCCACATCACTATGATAAGATGCTTTCCTAACTACAGTTTTCTCACCACTGTCATTTATGTTTATTTCGTTATTGAGAGGAAAGCCACAGCACATATTTACATCTAATTTTTTGCAGATCTAAGGCAGTGTAAATGAAGATGAGTTCTGTGTGCGTTTTAATCACAGACAATTACTGGAAGTCACATCTTAATATGTAAAACCAGTTGAATGAGGTGTGTGTGGTATCCCAATCCAGTGCAGACCTTTCACACTGAAGGAAATTCACTGTAACGTTTCACATATTGCTATGAAACCAATCAGTATTCATGTAGCAGTAACCAGCCTAAGGCCACTGTACTGCAGCTACTCTGCAATTCTTTCTTTCTCTCTCTCTCTCTCTCTCTCTCTCTCTTTCTTTCTTTCGTCAAATCACACTAAAGTCTCATTAAGTTTTTTTATTTTTTATAACATCTGTATTTTGCTAGAAAAAAAAAATGTCTATACTAATATTTGTCATTCTAATAATAATGACGCTTGAAATACATTATTAATGTAATCACCTTCTTTTGGACCATTAGTCAACAAATCCTTGGCAAAGCCTACAAGTGTAATGATGGCTGCACACATGAAGGGGGTACCTTGAATTTAATCAAACTGGAACTTGCTAAATACTGGCTCACACACAGATTCAAGTCATTTCAAGTAAGTCAGTCATTCTGATTTTAACGTCACCAAAATTGGTGATTTTTGAAGAGGTGTGCTGATTAATTTGTAATTAGTCCATCCATTTCCACCATTTTAAGGCAAATTTGTGGAGTGGTTGAGCCAATCACAGCAACATGGAAACAACAGGCTTGTTCGACTACATGCAGCGCCACAAAGATCGGTTGTCGCCTCACAAAAGTAATGCGTTCTGGTTAGAAAATTTGTCCGTCTTTGATCGGCACTGACCTACGATTACATGTGCCATCGAAGTACCGCGAGAGCAAAACTAGACCAGCCGCCTAGGTCAGAAACTGCAGTTGCTCAAAATCGGCTGCGAAAGCCTTGATGACGACACACTTTATTCTCATTGGTCAGATTCTGTGATGACAAGGACTACGTGTGTTGCATGTTTTTTCTTAGACAAGCACCTGTATTTAACCAATCTTGATATTGAATATCTGATTCAAAACATGGGAATTTCAAATGCATCCACTTCTTCGGCTACAATCAAACAAAAAATCGTGTGGTCTGCCATGAATGACGTTGGTTCAGCACACTACAGAAAGCACTAAGTATCCGACCTGATGGCCATCTCTGTACTCTGTACCCCCGCCTGCAACCGGCAGATCTCACCAGCCGGTGGCAGGTTAGTGTAGTTCATCTCGAGCAAGCCTACTGCCTCCTGTCATGTAACTTTTTGGCTATATGTTGCCTTTCGCATTCATGCCTCGGAATCTCAATGAGAACACAATAAGCTCAAGAGAGACTGCTTTCCTCTTCAATTTTTTACATTTTATTTTAATTTAAGGCACTGCCTCGATTGCCTCCTCAGAGGAAAACGTTGCTTATAAATTTAGGCTTCTTGCATCGCATAATACATTTTACCAGATTTAATTATTGTGATTATCTTGATTATCATGAGATTTGATTTGACAAGGAGCTGGATGACATCCAACTCAAAATAAATGATTTACACAGATGCGCATTGACAAACTCGATGCACTCCACAGGCGCACGATTGTAATTAGATTTCCATTGCTATACTCTGGCATTAGATCATTTCTAAATGTCTTCAGATGAGTGACATAATGAAAAGTGATCCAAACAAATGCGTTCCACTCTCACTAATTAAGAGTGCAAAAAAGTGTATGTTTTTTTTCTCATGTGTAGGGGGCCATCAAGGAATAGATTTATTCCAAACGATGAGCTTTAGTCAGAAACAGGTGGGTGGTTTGGATGAAAGGGATATGCGCTTAATCTTCTGCAAACAGCGTCTGCCGAGCACATGACAGCAAACTTGCTTTTAGACAGGTGTACAAAATGTAATATGTTTAAGAATCATAATGTGATCTTGTCATACTATTTATTTGTAATGCAGTTAAATCAAAAGAAAAGAAAAGAACAGAAAAAAATATGGTAAAATTATGGTATCTATTTGTAAAATTAATGGATTGCAGTTACCAGCAGCATTTATTTTCACACATTGTTTTCAATGTTTTTGAGATTTGATTTGATAGTGAATACCCACTTTTCATAATCACAATGGTCTACTCATCACAACTGTAGCACTGGTGGACATATAATGTCCTGCACAAGTCACATGGACTACTTTTATTGCACTTTTATAAGATTCTTTCTTCTTGACAGGTCACTATAAACATCAATGTACACTATCGGTCAAAAATAGTTTTTTTTTTTTTTATGATCACCAAGACTGCATTGATTCGATGAAAAATACAGTAAAAAATGAATATTGTAAAAACGGTTTAAAATAATTACTTCTATTTTAATACCATTTATTTATGTTAAAGTTGCATATTTTTTTTGCCTTTTTTGCATTTATTTATTTAGGACGGACAGGAAATCATGGGATACGGGAAAGGGGAATTGGACTGGGAAAAGACTCAAACTATGGCTTTGACATATTTCATATATTTTAAAATGTAATTTATTCCTGTGATGGCAAAGCTGATTTTAAAATATACTTTTGACCAGTATGAAAAAGTATGGAAGCTTGATTCCGCCATGGAATAAAAAAAACACAAAAGGTAACTGTGACTTTTTATCTTACAATTCTGACTTATTTTCTTGCAATTCCAAGTTTATATTCTGACTTTTTTCTCAAAATTGCGAGTCATAAAGTCCAATTCTGAGAAAAAAAGTCAGTTCACAATTCTGACTTTATAACTTGCAATTGTGAGTTTATATCTTGCAGTTCTGAGAAGAAAAAAAAAGTCATAGTTGTGAGATAAAAACTTTTTGTTTCACAGAGAAAATAACAGCATAAAAAAAATCTAAATTCTTGAAAGTTGTATTGTTTGTGGTTACTAGTGAATAAGCAGGTTCTTGTGCTCACAGTGACTCGTGACGAATTCGTCCATTAGAGTTTTAATTACAATAACAGCAGAGCCAATGTCTGTAAGTGACAAGGACCTAGTCAGGGTCTCTGATCCCATAACCATGACCTTGTCCTCGCATTCATCCCCTGCAAACAGTGAGGTGATATCGGTGTATGTACCAATTTGCAATTCAAATGATGGATATTGACTTCAAACTGTGCCTACAGCGACCGTGAGCAGCGCAATATGTGTATCAGCCACAATTCCCCAGTCAGTCCTCCACAGGGCATTGTCCACGACTCTTAGATGGATAGAGAGTGTCAACATCTGTTTAGGTGGCAGAGTGGAAAAAAGGTAGAAAGAAGCAATTTGGGCAGGTTATTCTTCTGGGAATTTGGGAGTAACTCAATCTGATGAGCCTAAATGCACACACACAAACACATACACCTCAATGTAACACACTAATACAGTCATTTGATATCAGCCTGTTTCATGGAAGCTCCCAGGTGTTAGTCCTTCATTATGACGTGATGGATAAATGGGCTGAGCTGCTTATGTGCGTTATGGAATATTAATAGTCTTTATAATGCAAGACCTGTCCCCCTGCTCGCACACCCACACTGTTTCAGCTAAATGAGCCTGAATTATGAATTATTTAAACTTGTGTTATTTTAAACAAGACTAATAACTCCTTGAGGACTTTAGCACCAAGGTGATGTGTGCCGTTAACAAGAGCTTTACTAACGCTACTGGAGAGAAATCTCCCCAAAGAACGTGCAAATAATGCTCAGAATGAACATCTTCAGAATAAACCAAGGCCACGCACATTGACACATACAGATTTTCTAAGAAGACATATTCTCGATTATCAGACAAAAAAGACAATTGTGAGGAAACATGCTCTATGCTGTAGTATTGTCAAGCTTTTAAAGAGAGTCATTGTAGACATGGATCAATAAGTGGCAATTACCTTCGTTTGTCAGGCTCAGTTGCTAATCTGTCTTTAAAAGTGAGGTATCTGCTTTCAGCGAGAAGAGTGATATTTATATATATTGCAAAAGCATTGAAATGAAAGGTAAAAAGGTGAAACTTGAAAAACTGAAAATTGTACATTGCTAAAACTTTGGAATAGTAAGTAAACAATTTGCAAATATTTGGATATTTTCTAGCATTTTATATCTACCACTCACTTTTTCAGTGGCATTAGTTTGCAAAGAATTTTCCCCATTAAAAAATAAATGAATAAAAAATTAACCAAACATCTCTGAGATAAAAACTACATTTTCAAAGTCTTGATGTTAATAAACCCTCTTGCCATTGGTTGGAACTTCCTTGAAATTGCTGTATGTTAAAAGTGTCACAATGTTGACATAAATGGACTTTCAAGTGGACATACTCCTTCCTCCATGGCTCATTGATAGGCTTGATGATGACTTTTGGCACCCCCTTTGTGTCTCCCTATTTTTTGACATTATTATGGAACCCAGCCAAGATCTTTTCACTGCTGCTTTCTGTCACCTCTGATGTAGTTTTGGTTTTTTGACTGACCATAAATCTAAGGCTACATCAGCAGTTTGATAGTGGATATTGCTGTAAAGTACACCCAATTCATAAAGAATGCTTGGGGTTTTGCCCTGTTGCAGGTCTGCATTATGGTTTTCTGATGGTTTACAGTGACATGGACCAGAGCACCAAGTCTGGCCTACGACTGGTTTTGTCAATCACCAGTGGGAAGACAAGTTACTTCCAGACATCCACCAGTAAAGAGATGTTTTACTGTCTGTAACCGATCCTACTCGACCCACTCTGAACGGGATTTGAACCGGTGTCTCCGGCATGGAAGGTGGGCGCGTTCTAAAGACTGCAGTCTCTAGCCAGTGCACCTCTTGAGATCAAGGGAGTGAGGTTTACCCGCACAGCTCTTACTTGCCTCCGTTACACTCATCCCCCTAAACCTCACTCCCATCCGGGTCACGGCACCAATGTAACCGTCCAACTCAACTTGCTTCAAGCGGGATTCAAACCAATGTCTCCAGCATTGGAGGCAGATGTGCTAAAAAGGACAAAGACCGCAGTCTCTTGCGTCACTAGTGCGCCTCTTGAGATCAGGGAACTGTCTCTTCAGAAAATTTGGACTAAACCACTCAATTCAACTTTTTGAAGCATCAAAGTATCAGTTGCGCAGATGTCTATAGAGGGACAGAAATCTCTCAGTTTTATTTAAAAAGATCCTCATTTGCGTTCTGAAGATGAACGAAGGTCTTACGGGTTTGGAACTACATGATGTTGAGTAATTAATGACAGAATTTTCATTTTTGGGTGAACTAACCCTTTAACCCCTGTAGTTACTTTAAATTACCCAGTATTTTCTTAGGTAAGTACACTGTAAACACACATACTGTAAAGTGCAACCAACATTATTCAGTACTTAAATGTATAATTACACTGTAACAAGGACACCTTAAATAAAGTGTAACCTTAGTTTTCTTTCTTTCTTTCTGGCTTTCTTGTTCGTTAATATCCCATATTAACTAACATTAGTCAGTTATCTAGCTTTTTCTAGCCTGCCAAAAATTCATCATCACCCTGCTTGCAATTTCTATTTCCATGGTGACAGTGAATTCTCTGATTGTCAGATTTCACTTCAAAATTGCCAGTACTGTAGTATTTTGGGAACTGGATCTCTTAAAAATCAAACTGATTACAGAAGCATGTACCATTGCTTACCAGCCTTGGAGCTCATGGTAAGTTCTGTCTCAAAAAAATGAAAAAAATAAATAAAAAAATAAAAAATAAAATAAAAAAATAAATAAATAAAAAAATATACAATAACTACAAAAATCAATTATGGATATTCTGAATGGCATTTTTACATCCAGACCTTCACAATCTATTCAAGTCCAAACGCAAGGACCTCAAGAAACACTCCTACACATACTATTCTGAATGCATTTACACAAACACATGCACCCTGAAGCAAAAACAGATGCCCGCACACACACACACACACACACACACACACACACGCACACACACACACACACACACACACACACACACACACACACACATACACACACACAAACAGGTGACCACCACTGTCAATACAATTATTGCACTCAATTGTTTTGATGAATATTTCATTATGTGTGCATTTCTTGTTTAGCCGGAGCGTTCAGGGGTTCTGACTCTGAGTTCAGATGAGACGCACACAATTACATTCTGTTGCTGAGAAAAGCAACTGCACTCTGTCCCCTTTTAAACTCCATTAATGAAGGAAATAATATTTCATATGGGAACCCCAGTGAGACATTGCTACTAAATTATTAATACATGCCTGTATGTGTGTGTTTAAGAGTGTGTGTATATTTTTCAACGTCTGCTGAGACTAACAATGCGGCTTGAGGAGGATGTTAAACACTCTCTCTTTCTCTTCCTCCTTCCGTCTCTCTCTCTCTCTCTCTCTTGCACTCGTTTTTTTTTTTTTTTTTGTCTGCTAGCATCATTTCTATGCAGACAGCGACATAAACACTCTCCCTCATAAACACACTATTAGATTATGGAAATGAGAGCGGGGAGCATCTATTCCAGCTTAATTCCTAAAGGAAGGCTTTTTATCTGAACTAATAAATATAAAACATCACTGCATCAGGTGTTTTGTGAAGGCTATTGTGTAAATATAATGCAGAATATGGAATAATAAGGACAGGATCTAATGGGGGAACGCTAACACGCCCGACACAGTGCCTCATTAATGCTCTTCAGAGACTTTGTTTCTGATGATCAAAAGACTATCAACAGACTCACTGATGCGACGCTATTACTGAAATTACAGAATACATCTGAGGGTATGATATACTGTCACAAACAATTGTTTGGGAATGCGGAAACCAGTTTGAAGAAGCTTGTACCAGTGAATTATTGTGTAAGAAATGGAGAACTAAGTATTCTCTAGCTGGGATGGTTTTTGCCTGAAGGTTCAGAGACTAACTAACTTTGTGCAAATGAGACCTGGAAAATTAGCATGTAGGAGTTATAATGAGTCATTTTGTATCACAGTAATCTGTATATAATACAAATTTTCTTTGTTAGAAATTGTATGAAAAATGGGTATTGTCTATTTTTGGATAAACCAGTTAATAAACACAAATAAAAATACTCATTTGATTATTTTGTTCTTGTATTTGAAACTTTATGGACCAAAAACAAACAATAAAATTGATTACTTACACTTTATTTCAATAGTCCACTTTAGATATTCTACTAACTATGAGTAACATTTGCAACTACATGTCAACTAACACTCATTAGCGTATTAGTAGACTGTTAGGTTAGGGTTTGTAGAATAAGTTGACCTGTACTTGCAAAGTTATAGTCAGTAAAATGTCTTTTGAGGAGCATCGCAATAAAGTGTTAGCAGATATTAAGCAGACAGTCTACTAATACTCTAATGACTGACTTAAATTGTGCTCATTGGTTAAAGATAATACTTAAAAGTTATTCACTTGAGATACACCTGAGGGCCTAAAAAGAACTGTAGCCAGCTTGTTTAGCAACTTTTTGGATGAGATTACGTTTCACTTTATGCTTCTTTACAAAGAACACAGCTTTTCTCTGTTAAACTGTTATATAACACTTAGCTTCTCTTTATGCATTCAAATCACACAGGTACTTCTGCTTCAAAACTTTGCTGCAGAAACGACATTAAATGCCAGGCTACTGAAGAGAAGAGGAGAAGGAGAAAATAAATGGCGTTCTTTTGTCTAGTCTCCCACAGAACACAAATGAACCCTAGACCTTCTGTCTGCTCTCTCTGCAATCAGAAACACTGGAGTAATTTCTGCTGCTCGGTCTTCACAGGAAACCAGGCCAGTGTGAGAGTGAAAGTCACATGAATTATGCAGCAGGGACACCTGTGTGTGTGTGTCTGCCGCTGGAAGAGTCCGGAATGAGAGATATTTTACATTATATCTGGATCAGTCTGTCAGGACAAGGTTTTTTTCTGCATTTTTTTTTTTTTTTCAACTTAACGGCAGGTGCACTGCAATAGAAGAGCCGTGTTAACTTCCAACAACTTTGTAGCATTTGTATCTCCTCTGAATCCTATTTGCAAGTAAAAATAATAACACACTTTTCTTTTTTGGCAAATGACTTCTTCACATACACAAACACAGTCTATTTTTACAGCCTAAGTTTTATGCACCGAATGATTAAAATGAAAAGGTGGTGATGGGGGATGGCATAATTATCATTTTGAACAAGTAAATGTGATTATCAAAATAAATATATTCACAAAATTAAAAATGTTCATGAGCAGTCTTTGCACTTGGAACATTTCATTTACACCTTCAATATTTGTAGTGCAAAAATTATAATTATATACATTTTCTTCAAAAAGTCTTTCCCCACAGGTGTAATTTCCATCAAAATCAGCAATTTTGACCTTAACACTTTCCTTGCCATTGAATTTCGGGCAATCCATGTTTTCACTGTTATATGGTAAGGGGCGCAATTACGCATCTTGTACAGAATCTCCGGATCAAAACACAGGCGAAGAAAAAGCAACAAGTGATAGAAGCATTGCTTAAACACATGTAAGCTATGGTGATAAATATAATATAAACTAAGCATTCTGGTGCACTCCCACAAGAAAATAAATGGAAAAAACATTTGCTTCAAGTAAAAAAAAAAAACAAACAAACATTTATTGACACTAGGGCTGGGCATTGACACAAATTTCACTATTGGATTCGATTTTGATTCAGAAGCTTGCGATTTGATTACCTTCAATTCAATAATGATTAATTTGGGGCCTATCAGGTACAATACATTGCAAATTTCCTCAAAGAAAAAAATATCTCTCAACTAATGAGCTGTGGGAACCACAGCTGGTACATCATTATAATATTAAAGGTTAAAATTAATTTATTTGTATGCTACTTACATATAAATTACAGATAAAGAAGTTTTTATAATAACGTTATAATACATTTTTAATGACATAATTATATTTCTACTCGTTTTTTAAATCGGCCTAAAAATTTAAATGGTGAACGTCATAAAATGGTTTTATACATTCAGTATTGAAGCACATGTTAAGTACATGAATAAGCAACGGCCTATATAGTCACAGTGGATATATATCAAAATGCTCCTCTCTAAGTTCATTTTTGTAGCTGACTAACAAGTTTTTTGACATTGAATGGCTTTTCTGAGGTAAATGTTATGGTAAATGTGACATTTTTACAAGCTATTTTATTGGCGCTTTTCCACGGTTGAAACAATGATTGATCGATTAACGTTACATATAACATGATACGGATTTCAGTAAGTTGTACTGGATCTTTCAACATTCATCCTACATTCATTCATGTTTATTTTGTGTTGTAAAGCGGAAGAGATGATCGGTTCACGTGCGCTCTGCCTCATGTTATACTGAAGCGCTAAAGCGATGTGTCAGTCATACCACAGAGCACTAAAAACGATCACGACAGCTCGAGAGACATTTCAAACTCACCCTGACAACCCCCCCCCAAAAAAAAAAAAAAAATCTTTGGATCTACGCAATTCACATAAATGACATATTTTGATTCAAAACGGCGAATTTTGCCGAAAAGCGACTAGTTTGCAGGTATGAAAATGGTTGTTTTGTTCTTCCAATATATTTTATGTTCAGATACTCATAAAACATATTGTAAGAGTTTATTTTCTACCTATAGTTAAAAATAAACTATAAAAGTGCCTGTAGTTGAAGAAACACATATAAAGAAATACATATACTAATTATATTCAATAAACCTATACCTGTTCTGATGATTAAGGACAATTATACAAGAGCGACATACTGTAGAAATACATGCAATTTCTAAAATTAAATGATAGAAAAACAGATGTGTCTCCATTCACGTAATGATCATCATCATCATTCTGTCCATTAAAGTGTGCACATCAAATGCGTCATGCATGAATCCGATAAGATACATATGGTTGCGGGACGGCCAATAGAAGAAATTAAGTGCTGTATGGTTTTGTTATTCCTTACTTTAATGGATTATCCAAATGGCTCATATACCGGAAGAAAGGTCTCTTCTTTTGTGCCATCATTACTTTCACATTTGCATATTAACAGTCTGGGCATGTGGAATCTTGAAGTTTGGTATCTGACTAATACGTGAAAACTTTTTCTATTGATTTATTTTCCACTTCTTTTTTAATTACTGCGGTTTTGTTTATATACCTCTGCCGCATGATTTTCTTCTTCTGGTTTGTTTTTCCTTTTATTAAAAATAATGAGGAGGACTACATCTGTTTTTACATCCGATTACAAGACTGGAGTAGCTGTGCATCAAAGAGTTTTCAAATGACCTTCAATGTGACTGAATCAAGGGAGAGAAATCAAAGCCATGCTAATACGGAATACAGTAGACCAGATTAAAACACCGTGTTTTTTTATGCTGGTTTATGTTTGGAAAGTATGTAATGGACTTTAATGTTCCAAGTGAAGATCTGAAATAATGCTTAGCGAAACATAAACAACATCACAGGCAATAAGCCAGCAGAAACAGTTTGTTACTTTGAATTGTTTTTCGTTATTATCAGATTCAATGTGGGAGATCCACATGTGTGTGTGTGTGTTTGAAAGGAACTAAACAGTTAAAAGAAAAGAATTCATTATTTACAAAAGCAGTATTCTTCGGCTGTGTAGTTAATATAATATGCATTTCATTTCATTCCCCCCCATTGTGTTTTCTGTTTCACCACTTCCAAACTGAATCTCATGGTACTGATATAAACCATTATTAATTAGCAGGACCGGCTGTAGCTCCAGCTGTTCTTGGTCCGTTTCATGTCTTAATGTGGAGCCTTTTGCTTTTCAAATCCGCTGAGATGAACTAGCATTGCTTGCACAAACAATGATTAATATCTGATGTCAAAGCTCCTTAGATTTCATCAATAAATTGTCATTGAGATTAATACTGAGAGGCAAAAAGCATGATGCATTCTAAACAGTTTCTTGCATCTAAACATGCAGCCAGACAACTATAGTTAATTCTAATATTCACGGAGCTGTGCTGTCAAATTAATGTCCAGTGGATATTTAGAAGAATAGTACACTGGATTGAGATTAGGTGTTTAATATTCACACACTGACACTTCCAAAAAGATGTCACAAAGAAGATGACAGATGTACTATACAGCTCGCGGGTGGTATTTTCTGGCAATTAATTGCTGATTTTGGATTGTGACACGCTAAGAAATGGTCCTTGAATACACACTGAATTTCCTAATCTAAAGAGAATGACTCACACTCCTCACACACACAGGGACGTGATATTCTATGAACATCAATCCAAGATTTGGATTAGTATAAATCTCTCTGTTGGCTCACGTTCATTTCAAACCCACCATCCTCTCACCCTCCACCCCTCTCCAAAGGAGAGAATTGGCAGTTTGATAACTGAATGACAAATGTTAGAGAAACAGTCTGAACCATGAGCACATCCATAATCCTTCCAGGCCTGTCAGAGAGAGTGGAAAAGATCCAGGCACAATGAATATCCTGCTCAATAGACCCTCAAACAAAGAAAAACCTTTTCTTATGAAGACATTATTTGGTTGAATCTATTATTCTGTTTACAGAGCTACTTTGCATGTCACTGTTAAAACAGAGTCCACAGCTGTAAAAATGGGCCTAATCAGGTTATTTGCAAATAGCCAAATGTGGTATCAATGGGGTATCAGTGGTAATTTTGGTGTCATTGATAATTAGTATAGGGTACAAAGACTAAAAGTCTCTCTTGTTTTTTGTGTGTGTATTGGTATGCCCATCAAGGCTGCATTTATTTGATCAAATTATTATTACAATTCAAACAAAATGGTTTCTATTTTAATATATGTATATTACAATTTTGTGTGATGGCAAAGCTGCTTTTACAGCATCATTACTCCTGTCTTCAGTGTCACATGATCCTTCAGAAATCATTCTAATATGCTGATTTCCTGCTCAAGATTTTTTTTTTTTTTTTTTTTTTTTTATCAATGTTGAAAACAGTTGTGCTGCTTCATATTTTTGTGTAAACTGTGATACTCTTTTTCACAATTCATTGATGAATAGAAAGTTCAATAGAACAGCATTTATTTGAAACAGAATGATTTGTAACAATATCTTTACTGTCACCTTTTTGGATCAATTTAAAGGGTTAGTTCACCCAAAAATGAAAATTATGTCATTAATTACTCACCCACGTCATTTCACACCCATAAGACCTTCGTTCATCTTCATAACACAAATTATGATATTTTTTATTAAATCTGAGAGAATTCTGTCCCTCCATAGAAAGCTAGGCAACTGAAACTTTGATGCTTCAAAAAGTTCATAAAGTGTTGGTAAAACTAATCCATATGAATTGAGCAGTATAGTCCAAATTTTCTGAAGAGAAACGATCACTTTATATGATGAACAGATTGAATTTAGGCTTTTATTCACATAAACATTCATCAACGCACACATCAGTTGTGGTAAACAGAAGCTCAAGCATGTTCACACCAATGAGGATCATTCTCGTGTGTTACACAGCACTTTGAGCTTCTGCAAGAGGTTTGTTCTCGTGCATCAAGCAGGTTGGGTTGAGCTTCTGTTTATGTCAAGTCAAGTCATCTTTATTTATATAGCGCTTTTCACAATTCATATTTTTTCAAAGCAGCTTCACAGAGACAATAGGAAAATTCTTATCGAGCTAAAGTTGGTTTTTGATTGAATCACTTCCGTTGTAAAAATTGTTAGTTATTACTTTAGGGGCCGCTTAAATGACACCTTTCCTACTGAAAACCGAATACCTTTAATGCATTCTTGCCGTTCATTTACGTGTTTAGTCTATAGGTTTGAGTGTGTATGTGTGCAGAAGCTTGGTCTTTTTTTAAAAAAAACTTTACTTTACTGGTCCGCATAATACAGAAAAATTAGTTGTGTCCGTGGATCTATGCGAACTGGAATAATTTTGATAACGTTTTATCTATACATAGGGAAATGAAAGAGAAATGGGCCTTCGCAGGGGATAGGGTGTCAGGGCTGCGTTATCGTCATGTCTAGATGCAGGTCCTTCATCTCATCTGGGTACGGCCTGGATCTGGATCTTATGTTTGCTGATCAATGTTTATTATGTGAATAAATTCCTGAATTCAATCTGTTCATCATATAAAGTGATCGTTTCTCTTCAGAAAATATGGACTAAATTCAATTCATATGAATTCATTTTACGATCTCTTTATGAACTTTTTGAAGCATCAAAGCTTCAGTTGTGCTGCTGTCTATGGAGGAATAGAAAGCTCTCAGATTTCATCAAAAAGATCTTCATTTTTGTTCCGAAGATATACGAAAGTCTTACGGGTTTGGAATGACATGAGGGTGATTTTTGGGTGAACTAACCCTTTAATGTATCCTTTTAAGACATATCAATTTCTTAAACACATAAAAAAAATAAAAAAAAAATCTTACTGACCCTAAACTTTTGATCAGTACTGTAATTTGGGACCAGAATAAAAGAAGTATATTTTAGCCCCATTATACCCTATAAATCTTTAAATATCATCAAACAGTGTTGCCAGTGACCACCCATTCATTACAAAATATATGGCATAAATATAAAGCAAAGTGTGAGCTAGACTGGATCATTTAATCTGTGTTTCAAGTTTGATCCATGTAAGTAGATTATGTCTTAAATAATTCCCCTTATGACCCATATTATACATGCCTCGATTCTATATATTTCATGATAATTTATGTCCATAGGGGGGCTTTGAAATTAGTCATTACCCAGTTTTACCCCATTAAGTCTTTTTTTGTTACAGTGAGTCAGCTATACATCATTAACAGTAATGGGCTCCACAGGGCACATATAGCTTGAATCATAATCATAAAAAAACACCCTCATTGGCATATGCAATGGCACTGACAATTATACGACAAAAAGCTATTGACCGAAGTGACTTTCTGGTCATTAAACCTGCAGGTTATTCAGAAAATACAGGTAATGTAACCATGCATTTAGAAAGGTAGAAAGAATGAAATTCAAAAATTGTAAAAGCTCCCAGCACTAATTTAGAGGATATTATCTGTGTAACTCATTTTCATGGCGTTCCCAAAAGCATGACCGACTTGAACTTAAAAAGAGGAAGTGGTAATCCTTTAGGATACAGGATTTATCCCCTGAAGGCTCTGCCTTGTCTGCTAATAGCATATGATTCAGTAGCGTTAAAAACCTCGATTTCTCACCACCAATTGGCCTGTGAGAGGAAATGTTACCAAATCGAGTTTAAAATGACTTCCTGAGGTTTTTTTACCTCGGCTATTTTGTCCCCTTTTTCTTGTTGCCCATCAGCGGAAATGAGGCATAAAATAATGTCTCTTCCCCGTCTGTTTTCCATCCTGACCCTCTCAACCCAAACGACTGCCACCGTTCACAGGCCAGTTCATCCCACTGCCCTCTTCTCTCGAAAGACATTTGCCCGTCTACACGACTGTGAGGCTGTAGTACTTCTCACCACATTATCCAGACACAGGGGAAACCAGAATGACTGAAACCGGTGAGCCATTCGTCAGGTAAGCTGTACACTTCAGCGGCTTCATCCTAAATGTTATTTATTTATCATTTGATGATATATTTATATAGCTTATATTGTATACTGTACTAGAGTGTGAGAGAAATGGAATGAGAGATGACCAAAGTGCCTTTAAGGCACGTCAGGCAAGTTGGCGACCATCTTAGTAATGCTTCGGGTTTTTCTGTCTGGCATGATAGATAGATAGATCAGCTTTTTTAAATAACAAAAATAATTTTTGTGAATGCAAAGTTTCTCAGGGGAACGCAAAACTTTCCCAGATTTCCCTGTGTTTTTTCTGCACTCTAAAAAATGCTGGGTTGTTTTAACCCAAATTTGTGTCAAATATGGACAAACCCAACCGTTGGATTAAAAAAATAATTTAAAAATTTAACCCAACGGTTGGATTTGTCCATTTTTGACCCAAATTTGGGTTGAAACAACCCAGCATTTTTTAGAGTGTGCCCTGTTGTCTTGATTTATCTGCCCTTTGTTTTGATTAGGGATGTAACAATGCATCACGAGTGGATTTAAAATCTATGAAAATGTGTGATGATTAAAGTCGGTTGAGATGTTAAACGAATCGCGATACACATTTTAAACAGCAGGGGCGCTGTTGCTGAAGCGGATTACTGTGTGACAACGCTTTACAGGCTCGAGAGCAGAAAGCAAGTTGATTGTCAAGCGCTGATGTTGAGGACGACCCATCCTTCCTCGTTCAAATGGCGGCATTTACAAAAACTAAAAATGAAAGCATTAAATTGCAGATACCTCAAGATGATGTTAATGTACACTAATAGCACACTAACATACAATAATAGCAGTCGGCGACTAATGCGATAGCCACGGAGATCTGTTTTCATGGCAAAAGATAAGGTTGTTTTCCGTCATAGAAAGTTATGTCCGGTCTGCCTCATCTAACATTAGAGAAAGGATGTATTCCACAGACTGAAGGAGAAAGCTGTGCTTGTGCATGTATTGTATTTATTGTACTCTTTCTAAATGAGTACGTAGAGTTTTGGTAACACTTTACAAGGTTCATTAGTTAACTACTTTAGTTAACATGAACTAAAGATGAACAATACTTTTACAGCAATTATTAGTCTTAGTTTAACGTCATTTACTTATACGTTATTAAAAATCAAAAGTTGGATTTTTTTTTTAACATTAGTTAACACACTGTATTTTATTGCAAATGTATTGCTCATATAGTTACCTAATGATACCTTACTAACAAATGTTACCGGATTTTTTAATAACATGTAGATTATTATAGCATATTTTTCTAAATGTGTTCAAAAAGTAATTCTTGAAAGTGTAAAGATAAAAATTATAGCAAATTTAAAATCTTGCCTTTATAACGATGTAACACTTCTGTCACTGTTGTACTTAGATTTTACTTCTTATATCTGCAGCCTAGTGACCAGACAGACACAGCAGGACCTGAGCCGAAACAAACCTCCTCTCCTGAGAAAACAGCATTGGAAGATCTAATTGGAGGGACTTTTTTGGGATTAGTTCTAAAACTTCAATTTAGTTTTGTTATTTGACCCAAGATATTTCAATTTCACAAAGAAATATGCAGCATTTTGTCTTAGAAATAACAAAAGAACACTTTTTCATTTATAATTTGTCTTAAATGTAATTTTGTTTAAAAAAAAAAGAAAAAAAAAAGTGAGAAAATCGTATTGTGAAACTAGCATCGTGAATCGTATTGCATCGTGAGTTGAGTGAATCATTACATACCTAGTTTTGACCTATTGGCTGTTTTATAGATTATGACTCTCAATTGCCCTAATAAAGCCGCATTTGGATCCTCACCTGTGCTTCAGAGCAGTTTCATGATAAAAGCATTGAAATATATTTTTTCTCCCATCGCATTCTCTCCCTCATCACAACCTTAAGGGGCTCTGTATGAAACAAATCAAAAACGATTGACTCTTTTATTAGAAAGATCAAGAGCAGACAGTTTGACAGAAAGTTTCAATTGTAGTCCTTTTAGTTAAAAAAAATGGCATTTACATTGCATTTGGTGACGCTAGACGTGCATAAATTACAAACTTCTCCTTTAATTTCCAGTGAAGTTACAATGAATGCAGTACATTAAGCACTCAAACCTCTCCACAGTTGCTTATTCTGTCCTGTTAAGCCCCTTCATCACCATCTATTTATTTAAGACCATCCAGGAAATTGTCTGTGACAGCTCATATTGGAAAAACAGCATGTTGATGAAGAGAAGTGTACATCAGCATTATAAGGAAAATAGTGGGATTCTGTATGACTCAACACTGAGTCAAGTGTCTTGATTAATTGCTTATTGGAGACTCTCTCTCATCACCATGCGGTACAATAGCTATCACACCTCAAGGAGATGAGGTACCCAGGGTGCAGTGCCCTCTCATCTGAATCATCATTCCAAATATGTGCACGATAGTTATGTTAGTGATATATAAAGGCTAGTTTTCTCTCATCATAATGAAGCCTGGAATCAAGCCTGGATACCGGAAACAAACGCTCCTGGCATCTAGCAAACAGCAGTTTTGATCCAAGCACTGAGGTCAATCAAAATGGATTGCGTCCAAACTTCTAGTTTGTAGATTTGGGCATGCAACATCAAACCCAGGAGGCGTGACTTTGAATGTTGTAATGTTACTTCAGTTGCTTCAGGACCCAGATTTTACATTGGACATCAAATGGCAACCTATGTCACATAGTGGCTGAAATCTCAATAGATCGCAGGAGAAAACATAAACACAACCACGTTAAACTTAGACGATACCAGACAAGGGCTTAAATACTGACAAGGGACTCCAGTTAATAATAAATTATTAATTCAAGAACGTTGTGCAAGTTTACTGCAACAATGGAGCCGCGAACTTCACATACTTTTGAAAATCCAGCGTTTAGTTGATCCTGGTAAGTGCTTGTAAACACAACCATGTTCTTCTTCCACGAGGGGATTTAGCGTCACAGCATTTGTTTTCAGGTGGACCGTTAAAGAACGCAACACACACGTCTCCCGGACATCCTGTAGAATTCAACCAACCAGATGACGACTTCGAAACTCCTGAAGTGTTTCCAGATAAGTGTGCCATATGCATCAGGCGTTCAGTCAACGGTCCGTGGGCATGATGTCTGAGGCTGAGACTAGCTTATTCATAATCTTAAGGCTCATATATTCATACTAAAATCTAAAAAATTTAAATTTTGATTTCAGGGGGACTTTAACAACCAAGGAAACTAACTAGGAACTCAGGTAGGCAAAACAGGAACAAAACAGTGAAAACGAAACCAAAACAGACACAATGCTACATTTTTTTACAAAAGAAAGCAATTAAAAGTAATATTGCTTAGAAATAGGCTCAACAATATGCAATTAAGTAAGTATTATGTAACATGTTGTTTAACCATGTTCATAGCAAGTGAACCCAAATTAAGGTCGTCTTGTGTTTTCTTTTACCTTACACCAGGGATTTTCCAACTTTTAGGAAATGCACCCCCATACGTTTATCAAATTTCACTTTGAGTTTATCTTATTATTATCATTGTTCAATATTCAATTCTTACGCTTTTGATCAATTTAATGTGATCTTGTTGAATAAAATATTATTATTCTAAAGAAAAAAAAAAAGAAAAAGAAAAAACAGACCCCCAAATTTTGAGCAGCAATCTATATCATTTTGTCCACGCTGGTATGTCAATTTTGGCAGCTATACATAGTTTCTACCATGGGCAGAAGAACTTAATTAAAAAAATTTAATTAGAAAACCTTTGATGTCAAAAACAGAAGATATGCAAAGTGTTTTAAAGTCTTTTAAAAATTGATAAGCTTATTAATTTTGCTGTCCTGTATGGTTATTTGCTTTTTATTTTTTGCATTTAGCTTTTTCTTTCAGTTTTAAGGGTCACAACCCATCGGTTGACAGTCACCGGTTCATTACAATTACTAAATGTGAAGGAATGAATTATCGGTAAGTGGGTTTGTTAAAAATATACAGGAATATAATAGGCATCATTTCTGATTGTGCTGAATGAGGTTAACCTTTGCCAGTGCAATTGTGACCCCCTCACTGATTGCTTAGAGATTATCCTGAGATCAACAGAAAACAATTCATTAACTTCCCATAATATCCTTAATTAGACATTTTCACAACCTAACTGGCAGAGGAATAAAACCGCATTGAAATGGATTCATTACTGAGTAGGCCCTTGATTTATAATTTGATGATTTCAATTAACTTGGCTGATGATGAGTACCTGCTCTGCAGACTCAGCTGTCACACAGGTGCTGTCGTCCAACTGGAGATCTAATCTGATGAAGTATGAGGCAGAACACTACAAAGAAAGGAGCTAATTCAAGCTTCCTAATGGACAAGGCTTAATTATAATGACTTTGTCTAAATAAGACTATTACCAGTTACCAATTTTTAACGTAATAGTCTTCGTTATCATCGTATGGATTGTGTTAAGTAAACCTTTAGAGATGAACACTTTTGATATCAAATTTAATTGGTCTGGCATTCTGTAAGTGAACTGTATATTAACTAACAGGCTCTCGTGGATGATCAGAATCTATGGCAGCTGTGTTGTCAACAGGATGAAACTGCATGTAAAGTGACTCATTATAGATCTGCGTCTTAATTAATGCGTTTGACATTCAAATCAGGTATTTTGGTTTAGAATTCTCAAACACCATCGCTGCAATGGAAATCTTTCATTAACTTCCTCAAATAACACATTTCAACACACAAGGGTATTCACACGCTCCTGAAGTGTGCTACTACACTCAGATACAACAGTTCTGAATGAAAACTACTGTACATCTTTCCTTAAAATTGAAGTGTAAAAATTCTGTGCTACATTAAGTTACACCTCCAACAGTACTTTTAAAGGTGAAGTATGCAATTTCTGGAATTGACAAAAGAGTGAGAGCAACAGATCAATGGTTTGAAACATTTCAGGTGAAATGAAAACTAATAACTTGCAATGGCAATAGAGAGGCCAAAGTTTTATAGTGTATCTTTATTAAGCTGAGATAGAAGTATTTTAACCATTAAAAAATTACACACATGAACTCAAATTAAAAATAATTAGTTCCTTAAAATAACAAATAATTAGTATTTTTTTTTTTTTTGTATTTAGCAGCACCAAACATAATTGTAGCTTAAAATAAATAAATAGATAAATAAATATAGTCAGCAATATTTTTAGAAAGATATTAATACTTTTATGAAGCGAGGATGCATTAAATGAATCAAAAGTGACAGTTAAGACATTTATAATGTTACAAAAGACTTATATTTCAAATAAAAAATAATAATATTATAAGAAATATTAAGCAGCACAGGTGTTTTCACCAATGATAATAATATTTAACTGTATTACTGCCGGTAGGCTACTTACATTTGATCAAATAAACGCAGCCTTGGTGATCAGATACTTCTTTCAAAAACATTAAAAAAGACCCAAACTTTACCAAGCAAGCAAGAAACCAAGCAAACAACCAAAACCAAGCAACCAAGCAATCAAGCAACCAACCTACCAAGCCACCAAAAACAACCAACCAACCAACCAAGCAAGCCAGATCAGATACTTCTTTCAAAAACATTAACAAGCCCCAAACTTTACAAAGCAACCAAGCAACCTACCAACCAAGCAATCAAGCAAGCAAACAACCAACCCACCAAGAAGTTGATACAGTGTTTCTCTTTGGGAAGTCAATCTCTGAATAGTTACTTATATGTACTGGGTATTTCAATAAAAATTACACACTTCACCTTTAACTCTCCATCCTCTTTGAATATTGACATCGTCCATCTGGACAGAGCTAATATATCTTTGTAAAGTGGAGATGCAGAGCCATGTATCATGAGCAGGTCTCTGTGGCGTTTCCCCATCATCCTTGTTTGTCTCCTGAAACAGCCTTGAATGGTGTTAGCAGAAGTGATACATGAGTCCCCAGACTCCTCTCATGGAGGCCACACACTGGAACTGCAAACAACCATTTGCGGGCAGGTGAAAGAGAGAGAGGTGGGTGGTAGAAAAGTGTTTATCGGTGGAGGTGATTAATGGATGGATGGAACCTGTGAGGACATACGAGGGAGAGAAATAGATGTCAATGACTCCAAACTCCATTCCGCCCCATTCTTTCAGTGCATCACTTGGTTTCCTTTCTCAGGCTTTGCCCATATTTCTCATTTTATGTCTCTCTGTCTTAGACTGAGGTGTGTTTTTCTCTTCAGCTGTCAAGATGAAAACCTTGTAAACCCCAAAGAGCAGCTTTTCGGGACAGGGAGGAAAAAGGAATTCTGTTCTGTACAGTTCCGTCTTGTACTTCAAAAGATGTTAACAGTGAATGCTCATACTGGCGTATTTGTTTCTGTACACCTGGAGGATACAGACGCCTGTCAGCTCTCAGCTTCAATCATGTAGTGAAATCAAAATGATTAAGAAAAAACATAATCATGGGTTTTCTTTTCTCCATGATAACATGAATGATTTATATGTGAAAGCACATCTGTAAAAGTGACCTGCCAAAATGAACTGCACCACGGACCATCTGGACCACCATCTGATAATGATTAAGAATATTTAATGAGCAATGAGTTTGGGTGGACTCTCTTTATTACATCGACAGCATCCCTGACTGAAATGTTCAGTACCCCTAAGAATTTATACATAGATATGTAGTAATTCTACACACTTAATCAGCTGAACCTGCACTTGAAGTGATGATACTTCTTTGGTGTAATTTTCAATTGGAACTCAGTGGTTCATGTTTTAATGTTGTTTTTGTAGAAGTTCTGCTCTGCTGGCGTGTTGTGTTAGGAACAGGGTTTTCTTTTTCATCTGGACGATTAAAACTGAACCCAGTGTGGTGCTTTGGGCATAGAACACAGTTTACCAGTGGCTGTCTTAAGTATATTTGATGAAAGTTGATGCTGATGAGGTTTATATTTTAGTCAGCCAACCAAAAAAGAAAACTCTAATGAAACAAGACACTTCAGCGGAGCAGAACTTCTACAGAAAACAACAGACTAAAACATTAACCAATGTTGCCGAGCTCAAATTGTAAATTATACCCCAAACATATCTTCAGTGCTACTGTTTTCAGATACAGGAACTGCTGATTAAATGCATAGAATTAAATAAAATAATAATAATAAACATACAAAATAAAACTCTTGTTCATCTTTTTTTTTTTTGCTGCCAACCTTCAACTTTTCTTTGATGCTAAACTCTCACAAAACTAAACTGAAGCATTTTACCTGCATGGAGAGAAGTCAGAACAAACTGTTCCCTTCTGTGTGTGTGTGACTTATTTGTCTTTCTCGAAAGATGGAGTTCTCTTTAAGAATACCAAGCAAAACTCAACGTTCTTTCCAATGCTGATGTTCACCCCAGTAAACAACCTCTGACCTTTAACTAACCCAGCTGTACACACAAACACACACACACACACACACACACACACACTGGTTTCCATGTTTTATGGGTACCTTCCATAGACACAAGTAAGCAATAAGGTACGAGAGGCTGTGCTGTATCGTGAATAAGTCACAGCTGAACGGTGTTGTTAGGCACGACGCAAAGCCGTTTTCGCTTTTATAAAACGGTTACCACACAATACAAATATTAAAACCAAAAATATGTATCAATGTAACTTTCATGAAGTAAACTTTCACTAAAAGCCTTCCTTCCGCTGGAAAAAATAGTCCCTGACAGTGAACAGCAACAGAAGTTACATTATAACAGCATTAGATGGCGGCAAAGACTGTGTCAGTCAGTAGCGAAGACTTTTACATTGAAAAGACTCAATTGTTGTGAACACGGAACAAGACGCAACTGACAAATGCTTTGACTAGCACTGTCAGTCACGGGAAAACCCCTTAACTGTTAAAAGGACAAGATAATACATCGGACATTTAAACAGATGTTTTATTATGAACATAGGACTGACCTGAAGGAAAATGCTAAATCTGAACGCAGGTAATAAACTCGCTCACTCGATCTCTTTCTCACAATACTCTTCTACATAATACAGTAAGCTTCAATGAACAATATCAATTGAGAAAATACAGTTTACTAAGACTGGTTGCTAAGGGTGTTGTGTAGTGATACACAGAACCGTTGGGTGAAGCGGTCATAGCCGAGTTTTATCGTGCCTAAAACACAGCTATTGACCAATCAGAATCAAGGACAGGAACTAACGGTTTTATAATTATATTTATACTATACAAACTGTACAGTATATTATATCCCCTATACTAACCCTACCCCTAAACCTACCCATGCAATTTTAGATTTCCAAAATACTTCATTAGTATGATTTATAAGCTGTTTTCCTAATGAGGACCAAAAAAAAAAAAAAAAAAGGTCACTGTTTACTAGTATTACTATACTTACCATAATACCAGGTACACACACACACACACACACACAAACAAAAAACAACAACAAAATAACAAAATAAAATAAAATAAAACAACAGTTACAAGTCATCCCAACTGTGTCTTGAGCAGTGTGAACAAATAAGACAGAAAATGGTAAAATGGATGATTGGACAACTAAGAAGAGAGACACCAATTCAGGTACTTCTCTCTCATGATAGTGAATTGATTTTGAAGAAAAAGCATCAATGTGCCAAACATTCAGACTCACACGCAGTCAGACACACATGCAAAGATCAACACTCGACTGTGATTAGAGAGTGTTTTGGTCTCGGCTGCGGGCTGAGTAAATGGGAGAGTGAGGCCTCCTGCAGCTCTTCAGAGTTATAATCACCCATCAGCAGGACTCAGGGAGAAATAAGGAGAGTGGATATACAGGGCTGTTCTCACAAACTGTTTTAGAGTTAATTACCACTGGATGCACTGACTGTCCTGAGATTTGAGCACTCAAACACAAAATTTCCTCTGGGACTTGCTTTGGAGGTTTCATGGGCCCTTGTTCTATTTTTATTTATTTATCTGTTTATTTATTTTTTGGATGAAACTAGAAGTTCATGCACCATTAATTGCAAAGCTGCAGTGAGTGTGATTATAAATGACCTTTAATAACCTTGTCTCTGGTATTTAATATTATTAGTTGTCTATATTTACAGTTAAGGTTCTTAAGAGAGCACTAGTTAAGTTTTATCTTTTGTTAGATTGTTATTCCTTGCCTAAGTCCCAAATGTCATCCTGTTTTCTGTTCACTGAATGTTTAAGAAACTTCACTTGGCACCCACTGTTGCCAATCCTCTCTGAGGATTTTTTGGGTGGTAAACCATCAGTGCTGCATGTGCTTTAAGAACAATAATTGTTGAAGGACATTTGGAGGAGTTATACTGTATATTGGCAAAAATAAAAAAACATATATTTTAAAAATAATTTAATCAACATACACACACGTACACATGCATTGAGTTTTCATGTTTTATGGGGACTTTCCATAATGATTTTTATATTGTACAAACTGTATATTCTACCCACTAACCATAAACCTACCCTTAAACTTTAACATACCCATCACCTGGATTTTTAGATTTACAAAAAACATCACTTAGTCTGATTTATAAGCTGTTTTCCTCATGGGGACCAAAAAATGTCCCCACAAGGACAAGGATTTCGGATATTGCCATCTTTGTCATCTATGTGGGGACATTTTGTCCTCATAATGCAGGGTTTATGTAAAAAAAATCTAAAAATTAAAATAAAAACAGTTGAGAAAACTTCAAATAAAGTAGTTTGAAAGCAAAATACAACAACCCTGCTACAGAAGTTGAGCATTTTGACTCTGTATACTCAGCTCTGGTGTACGAGTGTGAAATAGTAAGCAAACCGAGTTTTTACTAGTACTATGGCACTTTTTTGTTTTGTATAATTACTTTATTTTTCTTAGTGTGGGTAGCTTCTCAATAATTTGTCAATATTTATCAATAATTATTTTTTTAATAACTGGGCAAATAGAGCATTTTTTCACTCTCTATTTAACTAAAACGATGTCAAACATGTTACTTTCATTAGACAGTATACGCCATAATATAGTTATATCGCTGAAGAAACTCCCAGGTGACTCACGCTTCTCACTGACGTTTGTCTCCTTGGATACCAAGTAAAAAACACTTTTGAAAAAACTTTATCAGAAGAAAAAAAATATTGGTTGTGATGTAAATTACCCCACTGAGACAGAAACATGTCAGTGAAGAGCATGCTTGAAATTAAATGTGAAACAATTCATAAAATATGACAAATATGACAAATATTAAAGGTAAATATCACTTGTGAAAAGAATATTTTCACATTTTCAAATACTTTTGTCAAATATGTGAAAATATGATTTTTCTGTGTGTATTTAGGACAAATAAATGCTAGCTATGAAAACAGACTTAGCAAAAGAGTATTTTAGAGCATTTTAAACATTTTTGGAATAAAATGGCAATCACGGAAGGCTTTCAAGCACAATACATATTTTGAAATGTGATGGAAATGACACTGGGCCGAAAACGTTCCTGACTTTCACAACAAAATGACAAAAATGACAGAATTATCCTGTGAGGCATGTCTGTCCACTGTTGGACATTGTTAGTAGACAAATTAAATAAACTAACCAGAGTGTGAAAAATGTGTCCGCAAGGCCAAAAGTGGCCATAGCTGAAGAAACACTCATCTACAACCAGCAGATTTATGTGTGACAAAATGACAGGAAAACACTGTCCTGGTGTTTCCCATTATGAGTGAAGAACTCCTCCAGTGGGAGAGTTTATGACTGTTCTCCATCGATCAGTGTCATAGAATGGAAAGCACTTAGAGGAACAGAGAGCATGATGAGGGCGGACATGCTCTGCACCGATCTACAGGGAGCTGGCCTACTAAAACACAGGAAGTCATTTAGTAACTGGATGTGAAAGGTGGTTCATTTGCTCATTTTTCGTCCTTCTGATAGGATGGAGGCACTGGAAAAACAGTGTTTAGGGTTAAAGGGATAGTTCACCCAAAAAGGAAAATTGATGTACTCTATATGACTTTCTTTGGCACCCATTAAAATGTAGGATTTTAATGGGTGCCGATCAGTTAAAACCACACACAGCAATCATGATGGTAATCCATTCAACCCCAGTGAATGAATCAATGTTTTCTGTGTGAGAAAAATAATAATATTTTAAACTTATAAATCATTGCTTTCATAAGTGCACCGTGAAGCTCACACGAGAAGTAATGAGGAAGCAGAGGTGTAAAGAGTACCCAAAGAGCATACTGTACTTAAGTAAAAGTACAGATACTGTACCTTACGATTAAAATTACTCCATTACAAGTAAGAAGTCATCAATTCCGATACCACTTGAGTAAAAGTCTTAGAGTATCTGATTTTAGGCTCAAAGATGCACTAGTTCTCAACATTATTATTACTTCTCTTATTATGAAACACCTGCGATTCAGCAAGTACCTGCTCACATTCATGTAAAGTAGCCTTGTTGACAAATTTGGGTGAAAAATGTACAACATATAGTACCTTCAATGCCCTGCAAATGGTGATATCACTTCGTTTGTAGCAGAAATAAACTGCCGGAGAACATGTTAGGTGCAGGGTTCCTACACATTTTCTATTTCAAAATTGCATACTTTTCCAGACTCAAATTACCAAAACCCTCTGTAGATTTTCAGACCATAAATCGTTCATACAGCATTATTTTCAGCATTATATTTGCTATAAAGTAGTCATCTGTAAATATTATATATATATATATATATATATATATATATATATATATATATATATATATTTATTTTTTTATTTTTTTATTTTTTTATTATTATTTTTTTTTTCCCTCAGGGTTTTTTCATCGATTTTGTCAAAGTGACAACATACAAAGCCCCTAATATATATATATAGCTGCCAAAACAGCCCTGACCCGTGGAGGCATGGACTCCACTAGGCCCCTGAAGGTGCGCTGTGGTATCTGGCACCAAGATTTTAGCAGCAGATCCTTCAAGTCCTGTAAGTTGCGAGGTGGGTCCTCCATGGGTCGGACTTGTTTGTTCAGCATATCCCACAGATGCTCGATTGGATTGAGATCTGGGGAATTTGGAGGCCAAATCAACACCTCAAACTCATTGTTGTGCTCCTTAAATCATTCCTGAACCATTTTTGCTTTGTGGCAGGGTGCATTATATATATATCATGCTTTGTAAAACCCTCAAATTTCATAAACCAGACTCTTTGAATGCAAAGTATTTACAAAGTGACATTTATGTCCGTTTTCACAATTCAATGTCATTATATTTCAAATAAAAACACCAAAAACATTTTCCTCCACCACTGAATCATTACCATTAGTAGTTATTGTTCTCTAACAAAGCTCTTTGAACCTCCCCAGGTTATGACTGTAAGTATATACAGTATGGGATGTATGGAAGGGTTATGCAGTTGACACTGTGTATACATCTGTATTTAGCAGAATGAAGAGCCCTTTATGGCCACAATAACACCTATTCATTTCCACATATAAAACACTCTTCCCCATAATCTCCACATGCACGCACAGAGGTTCAGCTCACTTCGGAGAGGTCATTAACATTGTTATTGCGCCGGGTACACTCAGAGGGCTGAAACAATTATTGCAATAATATAGGATGACACGTGTGAATGAGGACATGGAGAGAGAACACTAGGCAGTGGAGAGCACTAATTCAGCTACTGGAGGACAATAAATAAAATGAGAGAGGGAGAAAGATGAATTAACTGTCAAAGGTAAGCTCCAACAATGAACTCATACATCCTCAAAATAACACCTAATGGACCAACACAGAGCGAGCGACATCCAAAATCCACTGCAAACATCATCCAAAGTGCAGAGACGAGTTACAACGGAACCAATTATGCATATCAAACGTTATAGAAGGGACTTTCCCCTCAGTCATAATTCATCCAGCCCGGAGCAGATGGCCCTTTAATCATTGCAGACATTGGCACATGCTAGACACAAGGGTTTCAGCACCATGGACAGCAGCCAGTGGTTTGTTAAGCAGTTCAGCACCATGGACAGCGACCAAGAAGTTACGCTCGTATTTTTGGCACAGCCGCAAAGCAAACCACACCACTCCACATCAAATCACCTGCTTTCTTTTCTTTCTTTTTTTTTATCCACGTCCACTTCCTCTCTCACCCCCTATCCGTCCATCTTCCTTTTTATCTCCCTCTCTCCCAACTGTTCCCTCCCAGCGCCGGTCCCGATCCCCTCCCTGCTTTCCTCTGCGGGCTGTGAACAGCAGTGTCATGGACGAGACCTTTTCCAGGTAATTGAGTCCTCTAGCTCACACCACTAATTTGCGAAGCTCGAGTCTCCCCAGCAGTTACCCGAGAGACAAAAACGGGAAGAAGGAGTGAAAGTGAGAAGGAGAAAATAACTGGACTGGGTACAATATGTTAATTGGTTTCCTGTAATTGACAGGCTTTGGAAAGGTCATTGAGTATTTCAGAGGACTGCAAGAAGCATTTTACTCGGCGGGAACTAAAAGGGGACTGTAGCTAAAACCGTCAGTGAATGTCGGATTCACGCGTGGTAACGATCAATTACTGCTGTTTTTCCGCATAAGGAAGCACAGCAATGACTCACCAAGTTGACGCTTATGTTTCAGAATAAATAAGCAAGAGTTCAAAGCGAGAGATAAGCCGTGAGCGCTCCTGCCACTCAAACACACAACTGTTTACCAAAAAAAAAGAAAAAGAAAAAATAAATAACCATACATCACCTCAAGTCACATCTTCTCAAAAAAGTGCATTTTGATTGATCATTCTGCTCGCTCCTCATTCTGAATCTCAACAAAGACTCTACTATCATGCACCTCAACTAAATCTGCTATTTTTCGTTTGTTTTTGTCATCTAACATACTGTGAAAGCAGAGTAAATACCTTTGTGTGTGCTCTGTCTTTACCTGCAACGGGTTCTATACTAGTTTGGATGGGGCAAAAAACAAGAATAATGAGCATATATTATATCAGAACTGTCTTGTCTGACCTGTGGCCTAATGGTAACACATTGAACCGTAGTGCTCATATGGGCAACACAGGTTCGAGTCTGGCTCTGAACTATATAACTGAACTATACTACTTCTACTGCTACAGCTATTACTAATGATAACAATCTCTCTATATTAAAAGAAAAAAGTTAATAAAAGTCAAAACAATTAAACAATTCAGATAATGTGTCAGTTTCGTGAACTTTAAAAGAAAAAGAAAGTTCTAAATACTCATAAAAGTTCATTTGATTTAAATAATTTGTTTAATTTAAATTTGCCCTACTCAAACCAATTAATTATTTTGAGTGTTAGGGTTTACAGTGTACTACTACTACCACCAATAAATAATACTATGATAATAAATATATTATGATTTATTAATACATAATAATATTGTTTTTTTGCTGTAAGGAGCCTGAATCTCAGTTTATAATGTGCAACAAGTTGTTTAATGTTTCTTCCTTCTCTGCCCATTATGAACAACCAGATAAGAATGTATTCAGTTTGAGTGACAATAACAGTGCCATCGCTAGTGTGAACTGCATCATGGGTAAGTGGTTACAGTGTCATTTCAGTGCTTTGTGCTAGTGACACTGCAGCCAAAGCTCATTGCATCAGTCAGAGCTGAGATAATGAAGTCTGAAGGAAAAAAGATTCCCTGCAATCAAAGACTTTACAGACTTTAGAATGTGTGACTGTTTCCGCTCAGCTGACATTTCCACTCTATGTCTATGCACCCAAAATGTCTAAGGCCTCTATGTTGTAAGTACAGAACTTATATTTATATATATATATTTTTTTACATTGTTTTTACATAAAAATAAGTTAAGCACTTTCAACTTTTATATATTTATATTCTTAAAAGAAACATACCTAAATTTCCACCTTTTCAACGTACAAACCTAATTCCATAAGTTAGGACATTTTTTTATTTAAATAAAATGAAAACTAAAAGACTTTCAAATCACATGAGCCAATATTTTATTCACAATAGAACATAGATAACATAACAAATGTTTAAACTGAGAAATTTTACAATTTTATGCACAAAATGAGCTCATTTCAAATTTGATGGCTGCTACATGTCTTAGAGAGGCAGAGTCTCTCAGAAGTAAAGATGAGTAGAGGCTCTCCAATCCGTGAAAGAGTGCATAAAAAGATTGTGAAATACTTTAAAAACAATGTTCCTCAACGTCAAATTGCAAATCTCATCATCTACAATGCATAACATCATCAAAAGATTCAAAGAAACTGTGCGTAAGGGACAAGGCTGTAGACATTTATTGGATGCCCGTTGTCTTCGGGCCCTCAGACGACACTGCATCACTCATCGGCATGATTGTGTCAACTAAATGGGCCCTGGAATACTTCCAGAAACCACTGTCGGTAAACACAATCCGCTGTGCCATCTGCAGATGCCAACTAAAACTCTATCATGCAAAAAGGAAGCCATATGTGAACATGGTCCAGAAGTGCCATCGTGTCCTGTGGGCCAAGGCTCATTTAAAATGGACTGTTTCAAAGTGGAAAAGTATTCTATGGTCAGACAAGTCCAAATTTGACCTTCTTGTAGGAAATCACGGATGCCGTGTCCACCGGGCTAAAGAGGAAGGAGACCTTCCAGCATGTCATCAGCGTTCAGTTCAAAAGCCAGCATCTCTGATGGTATGGGGGTGCATAAGTGTATATGGTATGGGCAGCTTGCATGTTTTGGAAGGCACTATGAATGCTGAAAGGTAAAGGTTTTAGATCAACATTAAACAAAATATATGTCAAAATATTAAACAAAATATATGTCAAAGACAACCACAAACTCTTCAGCAGCTGGAAACCTATAACAGGCAAGAATGGGACCAAATTCCAACACCAAAACTCCAGAAACTCATTACCTCGATGCCCAGACTGTTTTGAAAAGAAGAGGAGATGCTACACCATGGTAAACATGCCCCCATCCCAACTATTTTGAGACCTCCTAATTTACTGCTTATTAATAGTTAGTAAGGTAAGTGTTAAGTTTAGGTATTGGGTAGGATTAAGAGGCATTAATATGTAGAGGCATTAATATGTGCTTAATAATTACTAATAAACAGCCAACATTCTAGTAATATACATGCTAATAAGCAACTAGTTAAAATAAAGTGTTACCCAAATGTCCACCTATTTCAAATTAAAAACTGTTCAGATGCTATATAATATTTTTTAAAAGTATAATCAACTTGGTTGTACAAGTCAGTTCAAATAAAATTATATTAAACTGACTTAAAAAGTGGAGTTGAAACTTATAAAAAAGGTTGAAAGTGCTTATTTTGATGTAAAAACAATGTAAAAAATATAAGTTGCCATACTGATCCTATCATTTTTACAATGAAAGTATTATGCTTAAATGCATAGTTTGGTAGATGAATATAAATATAGATATCTATGAATATCTATAGAAAACTTAAATGTAACTAAAACTAAATTTTTAACTATTAATGTTTTTCACCTGCATAAAAAAGGAAAACCTCAAAAAAGCAGTTTAGTCAGTCAAAGCACAGTGGCTGAGATGTAAACCGCAGAGATCATATTCTGACATCACGCTGCAGTTTCCCACATTTGTAAGCTCACCAAGATTCTGGCTTTCGAGACTTGGGCGAAGGGAACTCATTTATCAATTCCTTGTCACGTGCCCTCGCTTCCATTTGTGAAGCACAACTGATTCCATTTCTAGGCAAATTTAATCAAATATTTCCACTGGTGTAACATGATGTATTTCCTCAGCATTGGTAATCTTTAAATTCAGCCTGTGCAGAATAGGTTATGTACATGTCCACACTCTTTGCCGGCAACTTCTCTTCAATTGCCTGAGAGCCGCAGAGGCAGAAAAACAGATCGAAGATGAGAGGAGAGAATAACTAAAAGAATAAAATTATTTACCTTTAGTTTCCTTGAGCTAGTGTCCTGTGTTCAGTTATATTTCACTTGTACTGAAATGTATTAGTATAACAGGAATAGTTCTACATATTTTAAGAAAGAGTAATTAGTTCAGGGAGAGAGAGAGAGAGAGAGACATTCATATTCACTCATTCTTTCTGACTGTCACTGGGAGTAAAAAAAAAAACAGTTGCATTCTGCATTCAATAAGCAGGACAAGAATTAAGAAGTTTTGACATTAGTGCTCATATGGGCAACTGACTGAAGCAATCATTGACTGTAAAATAGTGAATTCTGAATAATTTGTGCACTTTGTGACTGGTCAGTTACTATCTACACTAGAACAGCAGTTCAACCATGCATTTCAGATTATATTAACCTGTTTTATTATATTATTTATTATATTAACCTGCTGATATATTATACACTTTCAATGTAAAGGCCCCTGGGTGGATGAATATTTTCTGAAAAACCTTGGCCTCCAACAACCATTCAAAATCACCCGCAGATCAAGGCTGTCGATCATTCTAAACATGTGCGAGAGAATATAAAAACCTACAAGCTGAATTGGAAGAGTTTAAAAGATCTTTGAATATTCAAAATATATATTTTGATTCAGTGGGAGGAAGTGGCATTTTGTGTTTGAGCCAAACAGTTCATCTGGGGCAGATACTGTGGCCCCTGAACAAGATACTATAATAAAATATAGTTCATAATAATTATGAGGCCAGGCACTGGATTGGCAAAGATCCACATTAGGCACGACTGAAAGAGCCAGATAATGGAACAATCATAATTTTAGGCTATTAGAGAAATTTTTACAAATTTGGCGTCATGTTGAAACTTCATGAGGACCATCAGTCCATTGTATAGTATATATTAAATTTCAATAAGAAGTATTGCCAAGATACAACTGCCCTTCTAGTTTAGTGGCCTTACTGTCAAATTCACTACAAATTTGCTAAGGAAATGGAAAGTAAATGAAAAATCCATTCAGCCATTTTTGCAAAGCTTGGTCTGTAAATTATCTGACCCAATTTTGGTGAAGATTGAAAAAAAAAAAAAAAAAAAAGAGAACAGCTAAAATGTTTTAGCAATGCCAAGGTCCTGGGTTTGATTTGGAAATGCATGAACTGAAATGTATACTTAAAGTGCAATGCAAGTTGCTTTAAATAAAAAAATGTCAGTCAAATGCATAAAAAATGTCAGTCAAATGCATAAAAAATGAAAAAAAAAAAGAAAAAAAAAAAGTTTTAAAACTGAAACTAGAGGCTAAAGTATACAGTATTTGAGAGACAAACCTAAAAGTGTGGCAAAATACAGCCCAGAGAACACAAAAGACTTCAACAGATGGCAGTAGCAAGTCACCTATAAAAAAAACAAAAAAACATGATGGATTGACTTGCTGATATATGATGTCCAATCCGAAACCCATCTAATCTGTGCGTAATGACACTGGAATGGAGAAAGAGCCCATAATAAGTAAATCAACCCAAGAAAACAAGCAAGAGAGGGTGGTGGGGGGTGGACGTGGGGTTGTTCTCTCTTCTCATGACTTCTCCTGGAGAGTACAATGTCAAGGCATTTTTCTGTCATTACCCTACATTATATCTCAATTGTTTCTCCTAGAATCCATTGAGAAAAAAACAAACTGCTAAAGTTTCCAACTTAAGACCCTAGTGATCACACAAATGTCCCTTTTAGATATTTAACTTCTTAAACTTTGCTCAGTTTTGCATATTCTGCAATACGAAGTCAGAGATCTCAATATGGACTGAAACATTTCTCATCATTATGTTATCTTGTAGTTCTCTGACATATTCAGTAAGACATCCAAGCTGAAACATTAATTACCAGTGTTGGGGAAAGTTACTTTTAAAAGTAATGTGTTACAATATTGCATTACTCCCTTAAAAAGTAACTAATTGTGTTACTAGTTAGTTTTCATGGAACGTAATGTAACACATCACTTTCCATAAAAACTAATATAATTGTGCTAATAGCCCTAATAGGAACTACAATCATGTTTACTCAGCGCACACAACACCTCTGCCTCTTACTCCCGATTTCTCTCAACAAGGGCACAGATGAGGTGTCAGTCAATAAATGGGAAAACAGTTACTTGCATTACTTATTTAAAAAAAAAAAAAAATCAGACATTCTGTAATGTTACTTTACTAATTGAAAAAAGTAATGTGATTACATAACTTGCGTTACTTGTAAAGCGTTACCCCTAACACTGTTAATAAAAAAAACAACTGAGAACTCAATTTAGACTTCTAATTATGAAAAAGCAACCAATTAGCAATAAATAAACTTTCACTAGGAGTACATAACATCACACAAAGCAAACTCAATAGAGAAAAGTGAGAGAGTTTTGCTTGCACAATCAAATGAACATATCAGCAGAGCATTTGAGGATTTGAGGATTTAAATGAGACAGAGAGAGAGTTTTAATCTCTATTTTAACAGCCCTTGTTTGCATAATCAAACAGTTACTATATTTGAAAAGCAGCAAATTCAAAATCATTGGAATATAAATGTGGACTGTTTTACACATTTGCATTCTCACACATTTTGTAACTCTAACAAGTTCTCTTGCGGATGTCTAAAAGTAAAAATCACACTTTCCAGTAGCCCCTGACAACATAACTGCATGATGTGGCTGCCCAGAATATTCTGAGGCACTAGAGCATCTTGGCTTGGCCTCATAAGGAATCCATCTGCCGACCTGTGTGGAAGACCAGCCGAATAGAACAAACATTTAAGTGCTGGTTAGCTACGAGGGTAAAACAATATGCCAGATAACTCAACTACTCCAAAGGGCACTGCATTTATAGCCAATACATCAGCTAATGTTAGTGCTGCAAGCTAATGTAGCACTCATGGTTACGAATAGGTAGTGCTAGAGAAGATATATTTTGACTGTGTCTGGGACCTAATGCTTTGTTGTCCAGTCAGGCAATGATTAATTCAAGCAATATCTCCTAAGGAAACAGAAGTTTCAGACTTATAAGGCACCATAACACCATGCCCAATAATCTAGAACAAATTCGAACCTATTAGGCCATGTTTATTTCTATTTAAAATAATTTTTGAATATTATATTAATCTAAGAATTAAGCAGTATTAAATAACATTTTAAAAGGTATTCAAATAGAAAACAGTTATTTTAAACTGTAAAAACATTTTACAATATTACTGTTTTTATTGTGTTTTTGAGCAAGTAAATGCAGGCTTGTTGAAAATAAGTGACTACTTACCGACCCATTTTGAACGATAGTACACACACACACACACACACACACACACACACACACACATATATATATATATATATATATATATATATATATATATATATACACAGTCAAACCAAAAATTATTGAGACATTTTTGATATATTTTTACTAGTGGGTGCATGACACTCACTTACATATAGTTCATTTATGTAAGTGAGTATAGCAAAATAATGTAAACTGTGACATATTACACCCAAATATTCTTCATACAGTAAAATTGATAAAACTTTGACCTGACCATGTTTTGCTCAAGTGTTATCTGACATAATTAAGATTATGAAATGAAATGTTAAAGGTGTCTGAATAAATTTTGGTTTGACTGCATATATAAACCAACAAAGCATTTATTTGATCAAAAATACAAACAAAACAGTAATATTTTTGAACGGTAGTGTATGTTGAGCTTTTGCTCAACTGTAAGCTGCATGCATCAGATGTGATAAGGCTGGAAAAGGTAAAAAAAAAGTACAGTATTTTAAAACCTAAAACCTGCACTTTTATGAAAGCATCTGAGATAAGATCGATCTACTGAGAAAATGTGGTAAAGTTAGTAGCACTGACATGTATAGTTAGTTACTCCCGAACACTTGTAACTGTAAATGTAACTAATGTAAAATGAGCATTAATATCCTGCCAACTTTCTTTTTCATCTCTTGAAGTAAAGCACATGAGGTTTGGTACATTTATACAGACTGTGCTACTTTATTACTGCCTGCATTAAAGAATGTATTCATGTGTTCTAAACTGCTGATGGCTCTCAGTTTAAAGGATAATTTCAAACCCCGCAGCCATGGTTATTATCCAGAGAGAGAGAGAGAGAGAGAGAGAGAGAGAATGAGACTGTATATATTGCATATTGTGTGTGTGTGTATGTCCTCTGCAGTGTGACTCTAATAAATTATTTGATAGCGACACTTCCATGCACATGCATATGAGGGTAAGGAAATTATCATCCCATTAATATTTAAACATATACTGAAAAAGCAGAGGAAGCACAAGATGAGATGAGCCTGAATATCTGAGTTTCTCATGCTGATCTCTGCATTTCAGTGTGAATGTCTTATTAACTGTGGCCTTTTAATCTCAAAGTAAATACATATGACTAACTAAGAGAAAAGTGTTGAAACTGTCTGACATACAGACCAATTAGCACCACTTACTGTACTGTAGGTGTTTATGCTTTCTTCTGTGTTGGTGTTGCTTAAACTATTAACTGTACAATATAATTGTGTTTGTTGGTGGTTTGTGCCAGAGTTTACTACAAAACACACACAAACACACAGACAGACAAACACTAATGAGCTCTTGGGGAAAAAAGGCCTTACTGCCTTGTTAATTTTATAATTGCATTCTTATTTACACTCGTTGGACGTTAATTATGTGTTATGTTGCAAAATCTACGTTTGTCCAAATCTAAAATCTGTTTTTAATCCCTGATGCAACCTCACATGCAGAAAATGCAATTTCACACATTTTCCAGCATTGTATTGTGCTGCTTGTTAAAGCATCTTTTCTCTTATTATCAATAGTGCTTCAATACAGTCAGTTTCATATAATGTCATTGATTTTATACATTTATTTTGTGGGGAATATATATTTTTTTCTTAATGAACATCATCTGGGGGGACACAAACTGCATGCAATACCAAGAACTACCAGAGGTGGCACTGTTTACTTTCAAGTCTGTCTGAGTTCCTGTTTTGGAGCAGCTGTTATCTCACTAGCGATGTTCTTGAAAAATTCATTTATAGTTAAGAAAAGATGGAAAATCTTTGTTTATCTGCCACATTGTCTTCCTCTCCACCTATTCACTGGTCGATCTGTCAGTTTTCAAAATGGATTTCACTTCTGTGCCTAAAGGCAAAATCATTGTTTTAAACTTCAATGGTTTGAAGAATAAATTCTTAAACATAATAGCTTGAACAAATACAGACATGAGGCAATATCTCTCATCCAGTATTTAGATTAGCTAGGGCTTAAAGTTTCTGAGATAATTTGCTATTAGTTCTTCAACTCTGCCAAACAATAACAACTCAGAACACCATAAATCAAACCCTGAAAGGCTGAACTTGAAATGTGAGCAAACATATCTTAGATCAAGATCTAAATTAGCAACTTAGTGTCTAATTACTGTAATAGATGAAATCAACAAAGTATACATCATGAAATCTGATTTATACTGAAGCTGTTTTGTTCATAATTCTCCATCAAAAAGTTCTAAATGTAATATTCTGACTGTCAGTTTGTGACACATCAATGACCTGTTCTATCTCGTTTCTTTTACATGCAGAACTTACAAAATCTCTGACATCAACTCTTCTTAGTGTCTTACAGCAGATGACAAATGATCAGCAAATAGAAGACTGTCAGAGAGAAAGGAAGAGAGTAAAAAGCGAGAGCACGGCAGAGAACTTGAATACGGCCCATGATGAAGGCACTTGGTTGCTGCTTCAGAACTAAAAGCCAGCATCGCTTCCATCCTTCCCCTTCAGACTTCATTATCTCAGCGCTGACTGATGTGATGGAGCTTTGGCTGAAGTGTCACTAACACAGAGGGCTGAAATAGCTCTTTACCCACTTACCCATGATGCAGTTCACACTTGGCTTGGCATTGTTATTGCACTGTAACTGAATAGGTGCTTCTCACTGGTATGGTGTGAATTGGGGAGAGTGAGCTTTAAAAGATGAAATACATCCCTGATCAGAGAGCCAAATTAAACTTTCAGTCACTCTCTAAACGAGAATTCTCATAGTGATCTGTATGATTTCAAATACTCTTGCACTTTCTCACATATACAATAAATCTGCCTCGCTCACTCTCTCGCTCTGTCTATCTGTAATACGACTGTCCGCTTTTCATATTTAGGCTCTGTTTTAAAACCTTGTGAGAAGATTTTTGATCTAACCATTAAAAATTACTTTTGTTAGTGTAACCTAACAAATCCAGATTGATTAAAAAGTAAATTTGATATATATATGATACACTCTAAAAATGCTGGGTTAAAAACAACCCAAGTTGGGTTGAAAATGGACAAACTCAGCAGTTGGGTTAAATGTTTGCCCAATGTGCTGTGCAGTTTTATATAACCCAACTATTGTTTAAAAATTACTATATGGCTGGATTAAAATGAACCCAAAATAGGATGGAAATTAAAAATCAGACACATAATTACTACAGGCATTAATAATAATCAAAACGTGAATATTTATTAATAAGCAATTTAATAAATGTTTATTGTTTAATTATTATTCATTAAACTTATTAATAAATGTTCATTTATTAAACATATTAATACATGTTAATTTCCAACATACTTTGGGTTCATTTTTAAGCAAGAAATACAGTAATTTTTAAATAATAGTTGGGTTAAATAAAACTACCCAGCAGGTTGGGCAACATTTAACCCAAGCACTGGGTTAAAACAACCCAATCGCTGAGTTTGTCCATTTTCAACCCAACTTGGGTTGTTTTTAACCCATCATTTTTTAGAGTGTACCTTAAAGTCACCATGAAATTAAAAGTGACAATTCTTATATTGATTTATCCATGCACATTAATATTTATTTTAAATTAATGTGCCCTCATAATCTTTAATCAAAATAACTTTCCCTCTTTCTTGCAGCGACATCTCTTCTCTTCTCTGATGACGTGTTTACTGGCGCAAGGACGGGGCAACCTGTCACTCACATGAGATCGACCAATAGCAAACCAGAACCATCCAATCAATTCCCCATGGAAAAAATTAAGTCCCGCCCTACATTCGATCTTTTTCAAGAAACCGTTTCACATGGATATACGTTACTATAGGGAAGAAAAGACTTCCATATAATGCTGACTTCAAAGTACAGCCTATGAATCTCAGGTCAAATCTCTCATTTTGTCAGCACAAACTGCAGCAGATACAGAAGAAGGAGATCATCTCTCTGAATGACACTGGTTTACAGCAGCTGATTGGGGACGGCGTCCTCCAGCGAGTCAGACGTCGACCCCTGAGTTCATCAGTAGCTCAGGAGCCGTGAGAGACTTTCCAGAGTCATGAGACAGGACTCATGGGGTCATTAGACTGATTACAGAGTCAGACATACAGTGATGAAATTAAGAAATAACAGCATGATATTTCACTCCGACATAATTAGAACAGTTGTGACGTGTCCTTATTACATGGCTCTCTGGGAAACTTGATTCTGATTGGTCAAACATGACATTCTGCACTGAAACATTTGTTTAATGACTTCTAACTATATAATTGAAGGTAACCGATTTAGTAAATAGCTGTGATAGACAGCAGAGTGATAGAACTGGAAGGAAATTCTTCTAACAAAATAAAGTAAGAATAAAATAAACATGTCTGTTTAATTAATCTGATCTTATTAGTGTTTGTAGCATGCACTATAGATAGATACACATACATGAAATAATGAATTAATGCAAGAAGAAGGAACGAAAGGATGAAAGAGAAAGGGAATCTTATTGGTGACCACAATGGTATGCTGTGATAGTTTTAGTAACAACACGGATGCTCTTCTCAGAATATTTTAAAAAGAAAAATGACCTTTTTCTGATCTGATCACCTAAAAGAAACCAATTAACATATTGTACCCAGGCCAGTTATTTTCTCCTTTTTTTTTTTTTTTTTTGTCTCTCGGGTAACTGCCGGGGAGAGCTGAGCTTCACAAATTAGTGGTGTGAGCTAGAAGACTCAATTACCTGGAAAAGGTCTTGTGTGGCGCTTTGCCCATGACACCACTGTTCACAGCCCACAGAGAACACAGCGCGGAGGGGAGGGGAAGATGCGGCGGGTGGGTGTGCGGTAGTGGAAGACAGTCGCTGGGAGGTAGAGAGAAAGTGAGAGGTAGTATGTAGAGAAGTGAAAACAGGTGATGACATATAGAGGTTTAATGACTCCTCCATCAAGCAAGTTTTCTGTTGTTACCAGAAATGCCTCACAGGGGACAGTGGCAGGTTTTTTCCTCATTACGCCTAAAACTTCCAGCGCAGTCTTCACTGTCTGACATGGTACAGTCTGTCCTGCATGAGAATAGTCCATAATATCAAGGAGGCGGGGGTTGTCTCCCTGAAGGCTAGCTAGATCCTGATAGCCTGCTCGTGATGTTGCTTTTCTCTCTCTCTCACACTCTATCGGGAAGATTGGAGAGACATCAAGATGAGAGACTATATATATACAGTACTAATATCGGCTGATATTTGGCCATTCTGATGTTAAAAGAGAATGGATAATGCATATTTTGTGCTCCCAAACATCTTTTATGAATTTTGAGTATAAGCAAAATTACTACTTTTATTACTAATAATACTAATAGTAGAAATCAAGCGCAGCGTCAGTTCTGGCAGGTCACATCAGTCAAGCTCGCATCAGATGACTCACAGATGACTCACGTCTACCTATATGAATACGACACCTATCACAGCATTCATATATAAGTTCCTCAGTATTATCAGTAGCTATCACATTTCTCAGGAGCTAATTACCCTCCTCCATCCCCAGCTCCTCCTCTCGTCAGTCAGGTTTTGGCCTTCTGATTCCCCTAAATCAGATTAATTCTTGAAAAATGTGTACATGTTAAGTTATTGACATAAATGATATCTGCACATATGTTGGTTCTGTTCTGTTTACCCTAGGGGGGGTTATTGCTGCTCTCCCTGATCTTATCCATGCTAGGCTGCATGGATGCGAAGGGAATTCTTGCCCAGAACAGAACCATATCACCAACACAGACTCTATGCTATAATCAATCATATTTGATGATAGTGGTCCCGACAAAATTAAGAGTAAGATTTCTTTTGTTGTTGTTGTTTTGAAAGAAACCAACTTTTATTACAAATATACACTAAATTGCTCAAAAGTGACAGCAAAACAACAATTTTTATTTAAAATAAATGCTGTTCTTCTTAACTTTCTATTTATTCGAGTATCCGGGAAAAAGTATCATGGTTTACACACACACACACACACACACACAAAAAAGCAGCACAACTGTTTTCAGCTTTATAAGCAATAATAATAAGAAGAAATGTTTCTTCAGCAGCAAATAAGCATATTAAATTGATTTCTGAAAGATCATGTGACACTGAAGAATAGAGTAACGATGCTGAAAATTCAGCTTTGCATCACAGGAATGAATTACATTTTAAAATTTAATAAAATAGAAAACAGTTGTTTTACATTGTAATAATATTTCACAATTTTACACAAAGTTCTGTCATGAAACTCTAGATGGCACAGGCTAATAGGTCCTCAACCTGCTCGTAATCGCATCATTATCTATAGGGCACAGCTGATTGGTTCCTGCTGTATCAGTAGCCAATGAGCTTGCGTGCTCAACGTTCAAAATACTTTCAAAATAGCATTGCCTTAGCAGTGCAGCGTGCTTCAGAAACCCTCCACCTTTCCTAGCTCCACCTGTATAGATCTGCTACGGGTAATTCATGTACGCTATATTATACAGCAGCAGCGTGTCTTACTCGCTCACAGCAGCGCGTCATGTATGTACTGGCAGTAGCAAGTCCCAAACTTGCTCTGCAGCACCAGCAGCAGCAGTGTAGCAGATCTATTCCACCAAGACCAGACATACAACATTGTTGTATGTCATACCCATTACCATGCTAAACACTCCAAGAGTTGTCATGACAGAACTGTTTTTAACTGTTTCGATTAAATGCAGCCTTGCTGAGCATAAGACACTTATGCTCATGTATAATTCTTATGCTCAGTGTCTTATGCTAATAATAATAATAATAAGGTCAAATACATATATAAAATGAATAAATGTCATTTGATACAAAATGTCAACCCTAGTGGCCTCTGCAAACAAACTCTGCCTTTTCTCAGAACTCACAAAACTTTACTTATCATTTTTGCAGTGACTTTTAACCAGCTGGTGTCAAGGTGATTTTTAGTGAATGTATGAAGTCTCAGGTTCACACAGGTGTCCTAGCAAAGCAAACAATGTTCATAACATTAGCTATGGAAATGTTCAGCTAACATTTGACAACCACAAAATCCAAATATTTTTCCTCTTCATTTTGTACAATATATCCATTTTTTATCATTTCAACAACAAACTTCTATTTGTAAAACGTTTTGCTTTTGATATCTTTCATTACAATAAAAAACACTTATGGCATATATATATGGCTTTATATCAGCCACCCGTCTTCCTGCATCAACCAAAAAAAAACCCCACTTCATTCAACCACTAATAAAAAACAACCTGTTTTTGC